>CM068353.1:1838447-1945947 GCA_034769755.1 Odontamblyopus lacepedii
TGACTGTGTGGACGAGTCGGTTTATTGGACCGAGATCTCAGGACCGAGCATCGGGCGAGCGAGTCTGCGCGAGAGAGAGAGAGCCCCCCAGACCCTCATCACGACAGGTGAGTCCGACAGGTGAACCCGACAGGTGAGTCCAACAGGTGAACCTTACAGGTTCCAGGACAGAGCAGAACCTTTCCTGAATGTGTTTAGAACGATCTGGAGCTGGAGCAGATGAGCTCCGAGCTCAGCTGTCCGTCAAACACAAATGAGGCAATGGGAACGCACCCCTGAAAGTCCCGCCCCCTAAAAGTCCCGCCCCCCCAACATGTTTATGCCAAAACTGAAACTGAAACCAAAAAATTCAACGAGGAAAATCAGAACCAAACTTTCTGTGTGGAGCGCGGCGGTGGTGAGCGGGTCCAGACTCTGGTCCTGGTCCGGTCCTGGTCCTGGTCTGGTCCTGGTCCGGTTCAGTCCTAGTCCTGGTCCTGGTCTTGCTCTAACCCCCCTCTCTCTCTTCAGACCTGGAGAGTCCGGAGGGTCTGGCCTTGGACCCGGTCTCTCGGCTCCTGTTCTGGACCGACTCGGGTCTGGACTCGATCGAGGTCTCGAGACTCGACGGGACTCAGCGCCGAGTCCTGATCAACACGGACCTGAAGAACCCGCGGGCGATCGTCCCCGACCCGGTCTATGGGTAAGACCGGGACCCGACTCGGTCTAAAGGAGGATTTAACCCGGTCCTGACCCGGTCCTGACCCGTTCTGGTTCTGTTGCAGGAGGATCTTCTGGTCGGACTGGGACCGGGACTTTCCAAAGATCGAGATGTCGAACATGGACGGGTCGGACCGGACGGTTCTGGTCCAGGAGGATCTGGGACTCCCCAACGGCCTGACCTTTGACCCCCAGAGCGCCCTGCTGTGCTGGGCCGATGCAGGTACTGAAGTACTGAAGTACTACGAGTACTACAGTACTGCACCTGATGATGTCATGAGGTGAGCGTGAGTTTTGTGTGTCCCTCTCAGGCACCCGTAGAGTGGAGTGCATGGACCCCCACGTGCGGCAGAGGAGCACCGTCTCAGATCAGGTCCAATACCCGTTCGGTTTGGTGTTTGTGGGGAGCAGCCTGTTCTACACTGACTGGAGGAGGTACCGGAAACATTGCATGTTAAAAAAACACCAAAAAACACCAAAACACACCAACAAAAACACCAACAAAAAGATCAAAACACACCCAAACACACCAAAAAGCACCAACAAAAACCCCAACAAAAACACACCAAAACACCAAAACACACCAACAAAAACACCAAAACACACCCAAACACACCAAAAATACACCGAAAACACCAAAACACACCAACAAAAACACCAAAACACACCCAAACACACCAAAAATACACCGAAAACACCAAAACACACCAACAAAAACACCCAAACACAACAAAACACCAACAAAAACACCAAAACACACCAACAAAAACTCCAAAACACACCACCAAAAACACCCAAACACACTAAAAACAGCAACAACACACCAAAAAACACCAAAACACACCAAAACAGACCAAAAAACACCAACAACACCAACAACACACCAAAAAACACCAACAACACACCAAAAAACACCAAAGAACACCAACAAAATCACCAAAAACACACCCAACAAAAACACCCAAACACATCAACAAAAACACATAAACTCAACAAAACACACCCAAACACACCCAAACACACCAACAAAAACTCCAAAACACACCAAAAACACACCACCAAACACACCAAAAACACCAAAACACACCAAACAACACCAAAACACACCAAAAAACACCAAAAACACACAAAAACACCCCAACAACACACCAAAAAACACCAACTACACACCAAAAACACCAAAACACACCAAAAACACACCAACAAAAGCACCAAAACACACAAAAAACACACAAAACACACCCAACAAAAACACCAAAACACACCAAAAAACACCAACAAAAATACCAAAACACACAAAAAACACTCCCAAACACACCAAAAAACACCAACAAAAACACCAATAAATACCAAAACACACCAACAAAAACACCCAAACACACCACCAAACACACCAAAACACACCAAAACACACCAAACAAGACCAAAAAACACCAAAAACACACAAAAACACACCAACAACACACCAACAACACACCAAAAAACACCAACTACACACCAAAAACACCAAAACACACCAACAGAAACACCAAAAACACACCAACAAAAACACACCCAACAAAAACATCCAAACACACCAAAACACACCAACAAAAACACCAAAACACACCCAAACACACCAAAAATACACCGAAAACACCAAAACACACCAACAAAAACACCCAAACACAACAAAACACCAACAAAAACACCAAAACACACCAACAAAAACTCCAAAACACACCACCAAACACACCAAAAACACCAACAAAAACACCAATAAATGCTAAAACACACCAACAAAAACACCCAAACACACTAAAAACAGCAACAACACACCAAAAAAAACACCAAAACACACCAAAATAGACCAAAAAACACCAACAACACACCAACAACACACCAAAAAACACCAACAACACACCAAAAAACACCAAAGCACACCAACAAAATCACCAAAAACACACCCAACAAAAACACCAAAACACATCAACAAAAACTCCAAAACACACCCAAACACACCAAAAACACACCACCAAACACACCAAAAACACCAAAACACACCAAACAACACCAACAAAAACACCAAAACACACCAAAAAACACCAACAAAAACACCAAAACACACAAAAAACACTCCCAAACACACCAACAAAAACAACAAAAAGACGAAAACACACCAACAAAAAGACAAAAACACACCAAAAAACCCCAACAAAAACACACCAAAACACCCCAACAAAAACACCAAAACACACCCAAACACACCAAAAACACACCAAAACACACCAACAACAACACCAAAACACACCCAAACACACCAAAAACACACCAAAAACACACCAAAACACACCAACAACAACACCAAAACACACCCAAACACACCAAAAATACACCGAAAACACCAAAACACACCAACAAAAACACCCAAACACAACAAAACACCAACAAAAACACCAAAACACACCAACAAAAACTCCAAAACACACCACCAAACACACCAAAAACACCAACAAAAACACCAATAAATGCTAAAACACACCAACAAAAACACCCAAACACACTAAAAACAGCAACAACACACCAAGAAAACACCAAAACACACCAAAATAGACCAAAAAACACCAACAACACACCAACAACACACCAAAAAACACCAACAACACACCAAAAAACACCAAAGCACACCAACAAAATCACCAAAAACACACCCAACAAAAACACCAAAACACATCAACAAAAACACATGAACTCAACTAAACACACCCAAACACACCCAAACACACCAACAAAAACTCCAAAACACACCCAAACACACCAAAAACACACCACCAAACACACCAAAAACACCAAAACACACCAAACAACACCAAAACACACCAAGAAACACCAAAAACACACAAAAACACCCCAACAACACACCAAAAAACACCAACTACACACCAAACAACACCAAAACACACCAAAAACACACCAACAAAAGCACCAAAACACACAAAAAACACACAAAACACACCCAACAAAAACACACCAAAACACACCAAAAACACACCACCAAACACACCAAAAACACCAAAACACACCAAACAACACCAAAACACACCAAAAAACACCAAAAACACACAAAAACACCCCAACAACACACCAAAAAACACCAACTACACACCAAAAACACCAAAACACACCAAAAACACACCAACAAAAGCACCAAAACACACAAAAAACACCAACAAAAATACCAAAACACACAAAAAACACTCCCAAACACACCAAAAAACACCAACAAAAACACCAATAAATACCAAAACACACCAACAAAAACACCAATAAATACCAAAACACACCAACAAAAACACCCAAACACACCACCAAACACACCAAAAACACCAAAACACACCAAACAAGACCAAAACACACTAAAAAACACCAAAAACACACAAAAACACACCAACAACACACCAACAACACACCAACAACACACCAACAACACACCAAAAAACACCAACTACACACCAAAAACACCAAAACACACCAACAGAAACACCAAAAACACACCAACAAAAACACACCCAACAAAAACACACCCAACAAAAACATCCAAACACACCAAAACACACCAAAAACACACCAACAAAAACACACCAAATAACACCAACAAAAACACCAAAACACACCAAAAAACACCAACAAAAACACCAAAACACACAAAAAAAACTCCCAAACACACCCAAACACACCAACAAAAACAACAAAAAGACGAAAACACACAAACAAAAAGACAAAAACACACCAAAAAACACCAACAAAAACCCCAACAAAAACACACCAAAACACCCCAACAAAAACACCAAAACACACCCAAACACACCAAAAACACACCAAAAACACACCAAAACACACCAACAACAACACCAAAACACACCCAAACACACCAAAAATACACCAAAAACACCAAAACACACCAACAAAAACACCCAAACACAACAAAACACCAACAAAAACACCAAAACACACCAACAAAAACTCCAAAACACACCACCAAACACACCAAAAACACCAACAAAAACACCAATAAATGCTAACACACACCAACAAAAACACCCAAACACACTAAAAACAGCAACAACACACCAAAAAACACCAAAACACACCAAAAAACACCAACAACACACCAACAACACACCAAAAAACACCAACAACACACCAAAAAACACCAAAGCACATCAACAAAATCACCAAAAACACACCCAACAAAAACACCCAAACACATCAACAAAAACACATAAACTCAACAAAACACACCCAAACACACCCAAACACACCAACAAAAACTCCAAAACACACCCAAACACACCAAAAACACACCACCAAACACACCAAAACACACCAAACAACACCAAAACACACCAAAAAACACCAAAAACACACAAAAACATCCCAACAACACACCAAAAAACACCAAAACACACCAAAAACACACCAACAAAGGCACCAAAACACACAAAAAACACACAAAACACACCCAACAAAAACACACCAAATAACACCAACAAAAACACCAAAACACACCAAAAAACACCAACAAAAACACCAAAACACACAAAAAACACTCCCAAACACACCAAAACACACCAACAAAAACACCAAAACACACCACCAAACACACCAAAAACACCAAAACACACCAAACAAGACCAAAACACACCAAAAAACACCAAAAACACACAAAAACACACCAACGACACACCAACAACACACCAACAACACACCAAAAAACACCAACTACACACCAAACACACCAACAGAAACACCAAAAACACACCAACAAAAACACACCCAACAAAAACATCCAAACACACCAAAACACACCAAAAACACACCAACAAAAACACACCAAATAACACCAACAAAAACACCAAAACACACCAAAAAACACCAACAAAAACACCAAAACACACAAAAAACACTCCCAAACACACCCAAACACACCAACAAAAACAACAAAAAGACGAAAACACACAAACAAAAAGACAAAAACACACCACCAAAAACACCCATACACACCAAAACACACCACCAAAAACACCAAAACACACAACAAAGACACCAAAACACACCAACAAAAACACCCAAGCACAACAAAACACCAACAAAAACACAAAAACACCAAAACACATCAACAAAAACACCAAAATACACCACCAAACACACCAAAAGCACCAAACCATACCACCAAAAACACCAAAACACACCAACAAAAACACCCAAACACACCAGAACACCAAGAAAAACACACCAAAACACAACAACAAAAACACCAAAACACACCAACAAAAACACAGTAAAACACACCAAAACACACCAACAAAAACACCAAAAACACAGTAAAACACACCAAAACACACCAAAAACACACCACCAAACACCAACAAAAACACACCAACAAAATCATCACCAAACACACCAAAAACACACTAACAAAAACACCCAAACACACCCAAAATGCCAAAACACACCAACAAAGGGGTCACAGGTCAGAGGCCACAGGTCAGAGGTCACAGGTCAGAGGTCAGGAGTCACAAGTCAGGGGTCAGAGGTCAGGAGTCACAGGTCAGGGGTCACAGGTCAGGAGTCACAGGTCAGGGGTCAGAGGTCAGGAGTCACAGGTCAGAGGTCACAGGTCAGAGGTTAGGGGTCACAGATCAGGGGTCAGAGGTCAGGAGCCACAGGTCAGGGGTCACAGGTCAGAGGTCAGGAGTCACAAGTCAGGGGTCAGAGGTCAGGAGTCACAGGTCAGGGGTCAGAGGTCAGAGGTCAGGAGTCACAGGTCAGGGGTCAGAGGTCACAGGTCAGGGGTCACAGATGAGGGGTCAGAGGTCAGGAGTCACATGTCAGGGGTCACAAGTCAGAGGTCAGGAGTCACAGGTCAGGGGTCACAGGTCAGAGGTCAGGAGTCACAGGTCAGGAGTCACAGGGGTCAGAGGTCACAGGTCAGGGGTCACAGGTCAGAGGTTACAGGTCAGAGGTCAGGAGTCACAGGTCAGAGGTCAGGAGTCACAGGTCAGGGGTCACAGGTCAGAGGTCAGGGGTCACAGATCAGGGGTCAAAGGTCAGGAGTCACAGGTCAGGGGTCACAGCTCAGAGGTCAGGAGTCACAGGTCAGGGGTCACAGGTCAGAGGTCACAGGTCAGAAGTCAGGAGTCACAGGTCAGGAATCACAGGTCAGGGGTCACAGGTCAGAGGTCAGGGGTCACAGATCAGGGGTCAGGGCTGTAGAATCTGCTCTTTACCCTGTTGTGTCGCCCCCTTGTGGCTCTGCACAGAGACGCTGTGGTGGGTCTGGACCGGTTCAGTCGGACCGAGACCCGAGTCCTGAACCCCCAGAGAAAGTCCAGACTCTACGGGATCTGCACCACGGACTACTGCCCCCGAGGTGAGACCGGACCAGGACCAGACCAGGACCGGACCAGGACTAGAAGGGGACGAGAGCAGAAATAAACCAGGACGAGACCAGGACTGAAGGACGACCAGACCAGTACTAAACCAGGACTAAACCAGGACTAAACCAGGACTAAACCAGGACTAAACCCGGACCAAACCAGGACTAAACTAGGACTAAACCAGGACTAAACCAGGACTAAACCCGGTCTAAACCAGGACTAAACCAGGACTAAACCCGGTCTAAACCTGGTCTCTCTGTTGCAGTGTATAATTACTGTGAGCAGAACGGCGGCTGCTCTCACCTCTGTTTGCCCAAAGTCGGAGGATTCTCGTGTCTCTGCCCAGACCGAGGAGACGGGACCTGCTACGAATCGGGTCTGAACCGGGTCTGAACCGGGTCTGAATCGGGTCTGAACCGGGTCTGAGCCGGGTCTGAACCGGGTCTGAGCCGAGTCTGAACCGGGTCTGAACCGGGTCTGAACCGGGTCTGAGCCGAGTCTGAGCCGGGGACTAAAGCAGGACTGAACCAGGGACTAAAATCTCTCAAACCAAAGAAGAATCACTTTTTTATTCTAACTTGTACTTTTGTTTTAAATGTTTTTGTTACTTTTTATTGAAACTAAAACACAAAACCCCACATCAGCTGAATTACACAGATTAAACACTTTAAACCACCTTAAACTGCTTTAAACCACTTTAACCTCTTACCACTCTAACCTGTGGGCGATTACACGATTAAAAAGTCAAGTCAGATATTCACCTTAATTATTTTTCCACTATTGAGCTGCTGTACATCATTTGAAAGCTTCATTCCTCAGGAAAACAACCAGATCATTCATTTATGCTGCAGCCCAAACAGCAAGAACTTAGAACTCCCCAAAATAATCAAAAAACAATGCACATTTCTGACCTTTGAGCCGCTTCTGTCCAAAACTGTTTCAGTCCAGGAACAGCTGAGCTCAGTTAGTCCAGAACAGTCACAGAAAAAGAACATCCAGGAGTTTTTTCATCAAATAATTCTATGTGGGGAAATAATCCAGAAAGACGTGTTTGTCTGAATGATGAATGAAAACATGTCTGTCCCTTTTCATCCTTTCTCTGAGTTTCTCTTCCACTCCTGTTGGTGCTGTGGTCTGTTTGTTTTCCTCACACTCTCCTCTTCAAAATGAGACCAGCCCTGAGATGATCCGGGCTGTGGTGCAGTGGGCACAGCCCGGTGAACAGAAGGAGGCGTCCAGTTAGCGGCGTATTACACATGTCCGAGCGCCGCACGGCAAAAGCTCTTCAGTCATTGGTTCTTCCAGAAAGTGATTGACAGATCTGAACAGCCAATCAGGAGCCTTTAGGGCGGTGGCCCCACGTGGGGTAGAGGTGAGATAGTGACAGAGCAGCTCAGTAAAGCTGTTTGCAGAGGCTCTGACCTCCTCTGACCACAGACACTGGAGGAGACTCCAGAGGCTCTGACCTCCTCTGACCACAGACACTGGAGGAGACTCCAGAGGCTCTGACCTCCTCTGACCACAGACACTGGAGGAGGCTCCAGAGGCTCTGACCTCCTCTGACCACAGACACTGGAGGAGGCTCCAGAGGCTCTGGCCTCCTCTGACCACAGACACTGGAGGAGACTCCAGAGGCTCTGACCTCCTCTGACCACAGACACTGGTGGAGACTCCAGAGGCTCTGACCTCCTCTGACCACAGACACTGGAGGAGACTCCAGAGGCTCTGACCTCCTCTGACCACAGACACTGGTGGAGGCTCCAGAGGCTCTGACCTCCTCTGACCACAGACACTGGAGGAGGCTCCAGAGGCTCTGACCTCCTCTGACCACAGACACTGGAGGAGGCTCCAGAGGCTCTGACCTCCTCTGACCACAGACACTGGTGGAGGCTCCAGAGGCTCTGGAGACACATTTTAGGCCTGTTTTAGTTTTTTATCTGAAGAAAACCTGCCTAAAGCTCAGAAGAAGATTTATTTCTGACACATTACATCTTATCACAGTTTGAACATCTGGTCCATATTTGGACACTTATGTGAATTGACATATTTTTACACAAAGGGTCACAGCACCAAACCCTGAGGCCCAGAGTCTGACACAGCTTCAGCAGTGAGTGTAGTGAGGCCCAGAGTCTGACACGGCTTCAGCAGTGAGTATAGTGAGGCCCAGAGTCCGACACGGCTTCAGCAGTGAGTGTAGTGAGGCCCAGAGTCCGACACGGCTTCAGCAGTGAGTGTAGTGAGGCCCAGAGTCTGACACGGCTTCAGCAGTGAGTGTAGTGAGGCCCAGAGTCCGACACAGCTTCAGCAGTGAGTGTAGTGAGGCCCAGAGTCCGACACAGCTTCAGCAGTGAGTGTAGTGAGGCCCAGAGTCCGACACAGCTTCAGCAGTGAGTGTAGTGAGGCCCAGAGTCCGACACAGCTTCAGCAGTGAGTCAGTGAGGCCCAGAGTCTGACACGGCTTCAGCAGTGAGTGTAGTGAGGCCCAGAGTCCGACACAGCTTCAGCAGTGAGTGTAGTGAGGCCCAGAGTCCGACACGGCTTCAGCAGTGAGTGTAGTGAGGCCCAGAGTCCGACACAGCTTCAGCAGTGAGTGTAGTGAGGCCCAGAGTCCGACACGGCTTCAGCAGTGAGTGTAGTGAGGCCCAGAGTCCGACACGGCTTCAGCAGTGAGTGTAGTGAGGCCCAAGAGTCCGACACGGCTTCAGCAGTGAGTGTAGTGAGGCCCAGAGTCTGACACGGCTTCAGCAGTGAGTGTAGTGAGGCCCAGAGTCCGACAAAGCTTCAGCAGTGAGTGTAGTGAGGCCCAGAGTCCGACACGGCTTGGGCAGTGAGTGTAGTGAGGCCCAGAGTCTGACACGGCTTCAGCAGTGAGTGTAGTGAGGCCCAGAGTCTGACACAGCTTCAGCAGTGAGTGTAGTGAGGCCCAGAATCTGACACGGCTTCAGCAGTGAGTGTAGTGAGGCCCAGAGTCCGATACAGCTTCAGCAGTGAGTGTAGTGAGGCCCAGAGTCCGACACGGCTTCAGCAGTGAGTGTAGTGAGGCCCAGAGTCCGACACGGCTTCAGCAGTGAGTGTAGTGAGGCCCAGAGTCCGACACGGCTTCAGCAGTGAGTGTAGTGAGGCCCAGAGTCCGACACGGCTTCAGCAGTGTGTAGTGAGGCCCAAGAGTCCGACACGGCTTCAGCAGTGAGTGTAGTGAGGCCCAGAGTCTGACACGGCTTCAGCAGTGAGTGTAGTGAGGCCCAGAGTCCGACAAAGCTTCAGCAGTGAGTGTAGTGAGGCCCAGAGTCCGACACGGCTTGGGCAGTGAGTGTAGTGAGGCCCAGAGTCTGACACGGCTTCAGCAGTGAGTGTAGTGAGGCCCAGAGTCTGATACAGCTTCAGCAGTGAGTGTAGTGAGGCCCAGAGTCCGACACGGCTTCAGCAGTGAGTGTAGTGAGGCCCAGAGTCCGACACGGCTTCAGCAGTGAGTGTAGTGAGGCCCAGAGTCCGACACGGCTTCAGCAGTGAGTGTAGTGAGGCCCAGAGTCCGACACGGCTTCAGCAGTGAGTGTAGTGAGGCCCAGAGTCCGACACGGCTTCAGCAGTGAGTGTAGTGAGGCCCAGAGTCCGACACGGCTTCAGCAGTGAGTGTAGTGAGGCCCAGAGTCCGACACGGCTTCAGCAGTGAGTGTAGTGAGGCCCAGAGTCCGACACGGCTTCAGCAGTGAGTGTAGTGAGGCCCAGAGTCCGACACGGCTTCAGCAGTGAGTGTAGTGAGGCCCAGAGTCCGACACGGCTTCAGCAGTGAGTGTAGTGAGGCCCAGAGTCCGACACGGCTTCAGCAGTGAGTGTAGTGAGCCACACATGCCCAGGATGAAGTTTGCCCAAGTCACAGCCTTTATTATTTTGTTTTTTTTTTCAGAGGCAAAAAATTTTTTTAGAGTTTTTAGACCTGTTTGAATGTGTCTGTGCTGTAAGTGAGCTGCACTCACAGTCTTCATCTGCAGATCTACGCAAACTAGAAGCTCTGAGCTTTAAAATGATGCGTCACACAAACCTGTGGGTCTAAGGTTTTCTTTAATAAGCTGTGACATGTGGGTTTGTGTCACTGCTGCCGATTTAAACTGATATAAACAGATTTAAACCACTTTAAACTGATTTAAACAGATTTAAACTGATTTGAACCAATTTAAACTGATTTAAACCGATTTAAACTGATTTAAACTGATTTAAACCGATTTAAACCAATTTAAACCAATATAAACCGATTTAAACCGATTTAAACCGATTTAAACTGATTTAAACCACTTTTTATTTTTCACATAATCTCACCGGCCTGTGGTGTGTTTCAGTCTGATCACTTTTGTTTTGAAAAACCTGTGTCTGAACCAGGACCAAACCAGAACTAAACCAGAACTAAACCAGAACAAAACCAGCACCAAACCAGAACTAAACCAGAACTAAACCAGAACTAAACCAGCACCAAACCAGAACTAAACCAGAACAAAACCAGCACCAAACCAGAACTAAACCAGAACTAAACCAGAACTAAACCAGAACTAAACCAGCACCAAACCAGAACTAAACCAGAACTAAACCAGCACCAAACCAGAACTAAACCAGAACTAAACCAGAACTAAACCAGCACCAAACCAGAACTAAACCAGAACTAAACCAGAACTAAACCAGCACCAAACCAGAACTAAACCAGAACTAAACCAGCACCAAACCAGAACCAAACCAGAACTAAACCAGAACTAAACCAGAACTAATCCAGCACCAAACCAGAACTAAACCAGCACCAAACCAGAACTAAACCAGAACTAAACCAGCACCAAACCAGAACTAAACCAGAACTAAACCAGAACTAAACCAGCACCAAACCAGCACCAAACCAGAACTAAACCAGAACTAAACCAGAACTAAACCAGAACTAAACCAGCACCAAACCAGAACCAAACCAGAACTAAACCAGCACCAAACCAGAACTAAACCAGAACTCCACGGGTCCTGGTCCTGGTCCTGGAGTTTGAACCCGAAAAGTGTCGCCCAAATTCCTCTCGTTTGATTCAGATTCTGATGAAAATTAAAACGTTAAAAAAGAAAAAAATGCGTCTTTGTGTTTTATTTCAGAATTTTGTTTTGTTTCCTCAAAAATCTTAAGGTAAAGTTCAAAGATTTAATCATTTCAGAAGAAGAAAGAGCAAAACTGGGACTAAACCAGGACTAAACCAGGTCTAAACCAGGACTAAACCAGGTCTAAACCAGGTCTAAACCAAGACTAAACCAGGTCTAAACCAGGACTAAACCAAGTCTAAACCAGGACTAAACCAGGTCTAAACCAGGACTAAACCAGGACTAAACCAGGACTAAACCAGGTCTAAACCAGGACTAAACCGGGTCTAAACCAGGACTAAACCAGGTCTAAACCAGGATTAAACCAGGACTAAACCAGGACTAAACCAGGTCTAAACCAGGACTAAACCAGGACTAAACCAGGACTAAACCAAGTCTAAACCAGGACTAAACCAGGTCTAAACCAGGACTAAACCAGGACTAAACCGGGTCTAAACCAGGACTAAACCAGGACTAAACTAGGACTAAACCAGGACTGAACCAGGACTAAACCAGGACTAAACCGGGTCTAAACCGGGTCTAAACTGGGACTATTCTCTTTTTTTTGAAGAATAATTAACTGTGATTAATCATGATAAAACTGATTTAGTTTAATTTAGTTTAATTTAGTTTAGTTAAGTTAAGTTTAGTTTACTTTACTTTACGTTAGTTTACTTTACTTTAGTCTTTATTTGTCAGGGACCATGTACAAAATTCCTGAATCTTTCTAACAGAAGAGCTGAACTGCAGCAGATTTAGCTCCTGCTACTTTCCCTCTGCAGGTGAACACACCAAATATTTACAATTTACAACAGAGCAATAAAAATACACAAGAAAACATCACGATTCCTAAAACCGGACGTCCTAAACTCACAGCAGTAATGAGATTAAATGACCTAAACACGATGAAGGGAGCGTCGAGCTGGTGAACTACTCTACCAGCACAATCAGAGGACCTCAGCTTGAGCAAAAGAGAATTCTATGATGCTCTTTGCCTTAGACACCGCTGGACTCCAAAGTACCTGCCAACAACGTGCGCCTGTGGTAAACGTTTTGATGTCGACCATGACCATGTCATGTGTGAAAGGCGGTTTTATACAGACGCCACGATGAAGTAAGAGATCTTTTTGCAGATTTACTCAACGATGTACGTCATGATGTTCAAATCGAGCCACATCTTGAAACGTTAACCGGCGAAGCTTTGCACAGTAGCGCCAACTCATCAGATGAAGCCAGGTTAGACGTCTGCGCAAGAGACTTCGGGATAAGGCGGCAACGAGCATTTTTTGATGTCAGGGTGTTCGACCCATTTGCTAAGAGCCTGAACCAGAAACTAGAAACAACATTCACCACTAACGAGAACGAAAAGAAACGGCAACATAACCGACGCGTCATTCAGACTGAACATGGTTCCTTCACGCCTTTAGTCTTCACCCCCTATGGAGGGAACGGAAGGGAAGCGGAACGTTTCATTAGCGAATTATCAATTAAAGTTTCAAGGAAAAAGGACCAAGATCACAGTCCTGTCCTACACTGGCTCAGAGTCAAACTGTCACTCAGTCTGACCAAATCAGCAGGATTAAGTCTTAGAGGATCGAGAACCATCAAGAAACTGAACAATGACTTTGAAAATGCGACATAGTCAAAAACTATCGAATCGAATAATTTATTTCAACTTTGTAAATAGTAAATGTTTTAACCCCTGGACAGGGTTTTAGAGGTTTTTTTTGTTTTTTTGTTTTTACATTTATTTGTATATTATAGTTTCATCTATTGAGAGATATTGTTAATAAAGTATATTTTTATTTATTTAAAAAAATAATGAGATTAAATGTAGTTGTGCTGAATTTGTGAGTAAAAATGTCCAGTATAATGAGCTCGACTGATGTTGGCGCGTTTGAGTGTCTAGAATGTTTTTTTACGTTTCAAGTTCGGTTTAAAAATGACTCGTTTGACAGCACTAGTTTTTACACACAAACTGAACTGGAGCCGGAGTCGGTGGAGCCCGATCGCTCTGTGAACACTTCCTGTTTGCGCCGCAGATCAGACGTCGCTCTGGAGCTACTTCCTGAGATGTTCCTCCAATCCGTTCTCCTCAGATGTTCCTCAAACTGTTCTCCTCAGATCTTCCTCCAAACTGTTCTCCTCAGATCTTCCTCAAACTGTTCTCCTCAGATGTTCCTCAAACTGTTCTCCTCAGATGTTCCTCAAACTGTTCTCCTCAGATGTTCCTCAAACTGTTCTCCTCAGATGTTCCTCAAACTGTTCTCCTCAGATGTTCCTCAAACTGTTCTCCTCAGATCTTCCTCAAACTGTTCTCCTCAGATGTTCCTCAAACTGTTCTCCTCAGATGTTCCTCAAACTGTTCTCCTCAGATGTTCCTCAAACTGTTCTCCTCAGATGTTCCTCCAAACTGTTCTCCTCAGATGTTCCTCCAAACCGTTCTCCTCAGATGTTCCTCCAAACTGTTCTCCTCAGATGTTCCTCCAAACTGTTCTCCTCAGATGTTCCTCCAAACCGTTCTCCTCAGATGTTCCTCCAAACTGTTCTCCTCAGATGTTCCTCAAACTGTTCTCTGGAGCTACTTCCTGCGCCTGTAGGACTCAGACTTCTTCTCCACACTCAGGTACTCGTCTCGGTCCGGATCTTCTCGTGGGGCCTCGGGTGCCCGGGTCTCGTGGGGCAGAGGGACCCGGGTGAGGGCCAGAGGGGCAGAGTTTCGCCCCCCGCTGGACGGTCCAGGGCAGAGCAGGGGCACAATCTCCTCCCTGAAGCTGCAGCTGCTGAAGGAGCGCAGCAGGTGACCCGAGTCGGCGTCGTAGAAGGAGACCAGGCCCGGGTCGTAGTCCACGAACACCCCGAGCTTCTGAAGAGGCCTCTTCAGGACCAGAGGCTCCGGGGGCGTGAGGAGGGCGGAGCACTGGGTCCCGTCGCGAAGACCCAGAGCCCAGAACCCGAGTGCCGGGCACAGGAACGTCAGCTTCTTCTGAGCGAGGGCGGACCTACGCGCAACGCCCACCTGCCAGTCAGTCTTCCCCCGCACCTGCACCTGGAGACACAACCAGAGTCAGAGCGTTCTCCAAACTGTTCTGCTCAAACTGTTCTCAGATGTTCCTCAAACTGTTCCTCAGATGATCCTCAAACTGTTCTCCTCAGATGTTCCTCAAACTGTTCTCCTCAGATGTTCCTCAAACTGTTTTCCTCAGATGTTCCTCAAACTGTTCTCCTCAGATGTTCCTCAAACTGTTCTCCTCAGATGTTCCTCAAACTGTTCTCCTCAGATGTTCCTCAAACTGTTCTCCTCAGATGTTCCTCAAACTGTTCTCCTCAGATGTTCCTCAAACTGTTCTCCTCAGATGTTCCTCAAACTGTTTTCCTCAGATGTTCCTCAAACTGTTCTCCTCAGATGTTCCTCAAACTGTTCTCCTCAGATGTTCCTCAAACTGTTCTCCTCAGATGTTCCTCAAACTGTTCTCCTCAGATGTTCCTCAAACTGTTCTCCTCAGATGTTCCTCAAACTGTTCTCCTCAGATGTTCCTCAAACT
Organism: Odontamblyopus lacepedii; assembly: GCA_034769755.1. Classification (NCBI taxonomy): domain Eukaryota; kingdom Metazoa; phylum Chordata; class Actinopteri; order Gobiiformes; family Gobiidae; genus Odontamblyopus; species Odontamblyopus lacepedii. The sequence continues at coordinate 1,854,208 of CM068353.1, forward strand.
GTTCTCCTCAGATGTTCCTCAAACTGTTTTCCTCAGATGTTCCTCAAACTGTTTTCCTCAGATGTTCCTCAAACTGTCAAAATGTTCCTCAAACTGTCAAAATGTTCTTCAAACTGTTCTCCTCAGATGTTCCTCCAAACTGTTCTCTTCAGATGTTTCCTCAAACGGTTCTCTTCAAACTGTTCTCCTCAGATGTTCCTCAATCTCTTCTCCTCAGATGTTCCTCAAACTGTTCTCCTCAAATTGTTCTCCTCAGATGTTCCTCAAACTGTTCTCCTCAAACTGTTCTCCTCAGATGTTCCTCGAAACTGTTCTCCTCAGATGTTCCTCCAAACTGTTCTCTTCAGATGTTTCCTCAAACGGTTCTCTTCAAACTGTTCTCCTCAGATGTTCCTCAATCTCTTCTCCTCAGATGTTCCTCAAACTGTTCTCCTCAGATGTTCTCCTCAGATGTTCTCCTCAGATGTTCCTCAAACTGTTCTCCTCAGATGTTCCTCAAACTGTTCTCCTCAAACTGTTCTCCTCAGATGTTCCTCAAATTGTTCTCCTCAGATGTTCCTCAAACTGTTCTCCTCAAACTGTTCTCCTCAAACTGTTCTCCTCAGATGTTCCTCAAACTGTTCTCCTCAGATGTTCCTCAAACTGTTCTCCTCAAACTGTTCTCCTCAGATGTTCCTCCAAACTGTTCTCCTCAGATGTTCCTCAAACTGTTCTCCTCAGATGTTCCTCAAACTGTTCTCCTCAAACTGTTCTCCTCAGATGTTCCTCCAAACTGTTCTCCTCAGATGTTCCTCAAACTGTTCTCCTCAAACTGTTCTCCTCAGATGTTCCTCCAGGTTCTCATTGTTTCTTCTCTCTGACCCTTTGAAGTGTTTGGAGTGATTCATGAGGAACCATTGTTCTTTTATTTTCGACATTTCGTCGCTCTCAGTTTTCATATTGTGAGTTAAAATGTCGTTGTTTGGCGTGCGGCGGTTGGCGGGTTATTATCTCCGTGAAGTCGCCCCATCAAACACAAACCTGCACAAAAACTGTCAATCGTTTGTGCAATTCTGGTTCTTCAGAAATTTGCAGTTTTATTTTGATCTATGACGACAGAACCTCGAACAATTGACCCAATTCGAGCATTTTGAAGCTTCCTGTGGGTCTGATCCCAATTTGACCTGGAAAAGAATCGTCAATTTCTCCAAAACTAAAGAAGCACAAACGATTGAAGTTTTTGTGCAGGTTTGTGTTTGATGGGGCGACTTCATGGTTGGCGCGTTGGTTCCGTACGTTACCTCGAAGTAGAAGCGTCCGCAGGTGAAGCTCTGTCTGGTGGCGGCGTGGTGGATCTGGAAGGACTTCGGGGACGTCCTCCTCTTCGTCGACTTCTCTCGGTTGAACAGCTCCTTCAGGTCCGGCGACAGCTCCAGCGGCGGACCCACCGTTTTGGGGTCGAAGGTCAGGCTCACGGCGAAGTCCCTGAGGCGGCGCAGGCTCGGCGTCTCCAGCAGGGGGCGCAGCCTGAGGCCCACGCGCTCCTCCAGCTCCACCACCACCTGCGCCACCTGCTGGTCGAACGGCGGCAGCTCCACGAACATCGAGTCCCACTCCCTGAGGTCCCTGAGGGCCGGCCGGGGCGAACTGCGGCACAAGTCCTGGGTTAGAACTGGTTTAGTCCTGGTTTAGACCTGGTTTAGACCTGGTTTAGCCCTGGTTCAGTCCTGGTTTAGTCCTGGTTTAGACCTGGTTCAGTCCTGGTTTAGTCCTGGTTCAGACCTGGTTTAGTCCTGGTTTAGTCCTGGTTTAGACCTGGTTTAGTCCTGGTTTAGTCCTGGTTTAGACCTGGTTCAGTCCTGGTTTAGTCCTGGTTCAGACCTGGTTTAGACCTGGTTTAGTCCTGGTTTAGACCTGGTTTAGTCCTGGTTTAGTCCTGGTTTAGACCTGGTTTAGACCTGGTTTAGTCCTGGTTTAGACCTGGTTTAGTCCTGGTTTAGACCTGGTTTAGACCTGGTTCAGTCCTGGTTTAGTCCTGGTTCAGACCTGGTTCAGTCCTGGTTTAGTCCTGGTTTAGACCTGGTTTAGACCTGGTTTAGACCTGGTTTAGACCTGGTTTAGTCCTGGTTCAGACCTGGTTCAGTCCTGGTTTAGTCCTGGTTTAGTCCTGGTTTAGACCTGGTTCAGTCCTGGTTTAGACCTGGTTTAGTCCTGGTTTAGACCTGGTTTAGTCTTGGTTTAGACCTGGTTCAGTCCTGGTTTAGTCCTGGTTTAGTCCAGGTTTAATCCTGGTTTAGACCTGGTTTAGACCTGGTTTAGTCCTGGTTTAGACCTGGTTTAGACCTGGTTCAGTCCTGGTTTATTCCTGGTTCAGACCTGGTTTAGTCCAGGTTTAGTCCTGGTTTAGACCGAGTTTAGTCCTGGTTTAGACCTGGTTTAGACCGAGTTTAGTCCTGGTTTAGTCCTGGTTCAGACCTGGTTCAGTCCTGGTTTAGTCCAGGTTTAGTCCTGGTTTAGACCTGGTTTAGTCCTGGTTTAGACCTGGTTTAGACCTGGTTCAGTCCTGGTTTAGTCCTGGTTTAGTCCTGGTTTAGACCTGGTTTAGACCTGGTTTAGTCCTGGTTTAGACTTGGTTTAGACCTGGTTCAGTCCTGGTTTAGTCCTGGTTCAGACCTGGTTTAGTCCAGGTTTAGTCCTGGTTTAGACTGAGTTTAGTCCTGGTTTAGACCTGGTTTAGACCTGGTTCAGTCCTGGTTTAGACCTGGTTTAGTCCAGGTTTAGTCCTGGTTTAGACCTGGTTCAGTCCTGGTTTAGACCTGGTTTAGTCTTGGTTTAGTCCTGGTTTAGTCCAGGTTTAGACCTGGTTCAGTCCTGGTTTAGTCCTGGTTTAGTCTTGGTTTAGACCTGGTTCAGTCCTGGTTTAGTCCTGGTTTAGTCCAGGTTTAATCCTGGTTTAGACCTGGTTTAGTCCTGGTTTAGACCTGGTTTAGACCTGGTTCAGTCCTGGTTTATTCCTGGTTCAGACCTGGTTTAGTCCAGGTTTAGTCCTGGTTTAGACCGAGTTTAGTCCTGGTTTAGACCTGGTTTAGACCGAGTTTAGTCCTGGTTTAGTCCTGGTTCAGACCTGGTTCAGTCCTGGTTTAGTCCAGGTTTAGTCCTGGTTTAGACCTGGTTTAGTCCTGGTTTAGACCTGGTTTAGACCTGGTTCAGTCCTGGTTTAGTCCTGGTTTAGTCCTGGTTTAGACCTGGTTTAGACCTGGTTTAGTCCTGGTTTAGTCCAGGTTTAATCCTGGTTTAGACCTGGTTTAGACCTGGTTTAGTCCTGGTTTAGACCTGGTTTAGTCCTGGTTTAGACCTGGTTTAGACCTGGTTCAGTCCTGGTTTAGTCCTGGTTTAGTCCTGGTTTAGACCTGGTTTAGACCTGGTTTAGTCCTGGTTTAGTCCAGGTTTAGACTTGGTTTAGACCTGGTTTAGTCCTGGTTTAGACCTGGTTTAGTCCTGGTTTAGACTTGGTTTAGACCTGGTTCAGTCCTGGTTTAGTCCTGGTTTAGTCCAGGTTTAGTCCTGGTTTAGACTGAGTTTAGTCCTGGTTTAGACCTGGTTTAGACCTGGTTCAGTCCTGGTTTAGACCTGGTTTTGTCCAGGTTTAGTCCTGGTTTAGACCTAGTTTAGTCATGATTTAGTCCCGGTCTAATCCTGGTCCTGATCCGGTCCAGTATGGTCTCAGTCCGGTCCCGGTTCAGTCCTGGTCCTGGTCCGGTTTAGTCGAGTTCCGATGCCGGTCCAGTCTTGGTCCAGTCCCGGTATGGTCTTGGTCTGGTCTGGTCCCGGTCCTGTCCCAGTCTAGTCCCAGTCCAGTCCCGGTCTCATCCCAGTCCGGTCCTGGTCCTGTCCCTGTCCCGGTCTGGTCTTGGTCCGGTCCTGTCCCGGTCCTGTCCCGGTCTAGTCCCAGTCCAGTCCCAGTCCAGTCCAGTCCCAGTCCAGTCCCAGTCCCAGTCCCAGTCCAGTCCCGGTCCAGTCTTGGTCCTGTCCCGGTCTGGTCTTGGTCTGGTCCTGTCCCGGTCCTGTCCCAGTCTAGTCCCAGTCCTGTCCCGGTCTAGTCCCAGTCCAGTCCCGGTCTAGTCCCGGTCCAGTCCCGGTCTAGTCCCGGTCCAGTCCCGGTCCTGTCCCGGTCTGGTCCAGTCCCGGTCCAGTCCCAGTCCAGTCCCGGTCCTGTCCCGGTCCAGTCCCGGTCTAGTCCCGGTCCAGTCCCGGTCCTGTCCCGGTCTGGTCAGTCGGTCCAGTCGGTCCAGTCCCGGTCCAGTCGGTCCAGTCCCGGTCCAGTCGGTCCTGTCCCGGTCCAGTCCCGGTCCAGTCGGTCTAGTCGGTCCAGTCGGTCTGGTCTTGGTCTGGTCCAGTCCCGGTCCAGTCCCGGTCCAGTCACGGTCCAGTCCCAGTCCAGTCCCGGTCTAGTCGGTCCAGTCGGTCCTGTCGGTCTGGTCTTGGTCTGGTCCAGTCGGTCCAGTCGGTCCAGTCCCGGTCCAGTCCCGGTCCAGTCGGTCCAGTCGGTCCAGTCGGTCCTGTCCGGTCTGGTCTTGGTCTGGTCCAGTCGGTCCAGTCGGTCTAGTCGGTCCAGTCGGTCCAGTCGGTCCAGTCGGTCCAGTCGGTCCTGTCGGTCTGGTCTTGGTCTGGTCAGTCGGTCCTGTCCCAGTCCAGTCCCGGTCTAGTCCCGGTCCAGTCCCGGTCCTGTCCCGGTCTGGTCTTGGTCTGGTCCAGTCCCGGTCCAGTCCCGGTCTAGTCCCGGTCCAGTCCCGGTCCAGTCCCGGTCCAGTCCCGGTCCAGTCCCGGTCCTGTCCCGGTCTGGTCTTGGTCTGGTCCAGTCCCGGTCCTGTCCCGGTCTGGTCCAGTCCCGGTCCAGTCCCGGTCCAGTCCCAGTCCAGTCCCGGTCCTGTCCCGGTCCAGTCCCGGTCTAGTCCCGGTCCAGTCCCGGTCCGGTCTTGGTCTGGTCCAGTCCCGGTCCAGTCCCGGTCCAGTCCCGGTCCAGTCCCGGTCTGGTCTTGGTCTGGTCCAGTCCCGGTCCAGTCCCGGTCCAGTCCCGGTCCAGTCCCGGTCCAGTCCCGGTCCAGTCCCGGTCCTCACCTCTGTCCGTAGATGTAGATGTGCTGGTCTTGGGCCTCTCTGTCTCTCAGCTCTTGGATCTCGTGGTCCAGTTCTTGGACCATGGTCTGGACCTGGTCTTGGGTCCGTCTCTGTGTCTCTTCGATCATGTGGCTGAAGGAGTCCAGACTCTTCTGAACCTCCTCCACCACCGCCCCGAAGGTCCGGACCACCTGAGCGGCCTTCAGGTCGGCCGTCCTCTGGCTCTGCTCCAGCACCGCCTGCAGCTCCTGCACCTTCGCCTGTCGCCTCTGCACCTGTCGGCTCATCAGGGTGTAGGGACCTGCCCCCGAGTAGACCGGGACCGCCTGAGGAGACACGGGGTTAGACCGGGACCGCCTGAGGAGAGGCGGGATTAGACTATAGACCGAGACCGCCAGAGGAGACACGGGATTAGACCGGGACCGCCTGAGGAGACACGGGACTAGACCGGGACCGCCTGAGGAGACACGGGATTAGACCGGGACCGCCTGAGGAGCCACAGGATTAGACCGGGACCGCCTGAGGAGACACGGGATTAGACCGGGACCGCCTGAGGAGACACGGGATTAGACTATAGACCGGGACCACCTGAGGAGAGACGGGATTAGACTATAGACCGGGACCGCCTGAGGAGAGACGGGATTAGGCCAGGACCAATGAGGAGACACGGGATTAGACTATGGACCGGGACCGCATGAGGAGACACGGGATTAGACTATAGACCGGGACCGCCTGAGGAGAAACGGGATTAGACCGGGACCGCCTGAGGAGACACAGGATCAGACTATAGACTGGGACCGCTTGAGGAGAGACGGGATTAGACCGGGACCGCTTGAGGAGAGATGGGATTAGACCGGGACCGCCTGAGGAGACACGAGATTAGACCGGGACCGCCTGAGGAGACACGGGATTAGACTATAGACCGGGACCGCCTGTGGAGACATGGGTTTAGACCGGGACCGCCTGAGGAGACACGGGACTAGACCGGGACCGCCTGAGGAGACACAGGATTAGACTATAGACCGGGACCGCCTGAGGAGACACGGGATTAGACCGGGACCGCCTGAGGAGACACGGGATTAGACTATAGACCGGGACCGCCTGAGGAGACACGGGATTAGACCGGGACCGCTTGAGGAGACACAGGATTAGACCGGGACCGCCTGAGGAGACACGGGATTAGACCGGGACCGCCTGAGGAGACACGGGATTAGACTATAGACCGGGACCACCTGAGGAGAGACAGGATTAGGCCAGGACCAATGAGGAGACACGGGATTAGACTATGGACCGGGACCGCATGAGGAGACACGGGATTAAACTATAGACCGGGACCGCCTGAGGAGACACGAGATTAGACCGGGACCGCCTGAGGAGACACGGGATTAGACTATAGACCGGGACCGCCTGTGGAGACATGGGTTTAGACCGGGACCGCCTGAGGAGACACAGGATTAGACCGGGACCATCTGAGGAGAGACGGGATTAGACCGGGACCACATGAGGAGAGACATGATTAGACCGGGACCGCCTGAGGAGAGATGGGATGAGACCGGGACCGCCTGAGGAGACACGGGATTAGACCGGGACCGCCTGTGGAGAGACGGGATTAGACCGGGACCGCCTGAGGAGACACGGGATTAGACCGGGACCGCCTGAGGAGACATGGGATTAGACCGGGACCGCCTGAGGAGACATGGGATTAGACTGGGACCGCCTGTGGAGAGATGGGATTAGACCGGGACCGCCAGTCAAAATACTAAACCAGGATTAAATTAGGACTAAACCAAACTGTCAGATGTATATTTTTATGAAAGGCACAGGTAGAACATGCAAACGACACACAGACTGTACCTGGGTCCTGGTCCCGGGCTCTGGTCCTGGGTCTGGTTTGGACGAGATCTTCGGTTCAACTCTACAAAAATAATAATAATAATTATTATTATTATTAAAAGTCCCAGAGATGTCAGAGCAGAAGCTTTCCTGAGGAGCCTACAGGACCTCCGAGGATCCTACAGGACCTCCGAGGATCCTACAGGACCTCCGAGGAACCTTCAGGACCTCTGAGGAGCCTACAGGACATCTGAGGAGCCTACAGGACCTCTGAGGAACCTACAGGACCTCTGAGGAACCTACAGGACCTCTGAGGAGCCTACAGGACATCTGAGGAGCCTACAGGACCTCTGAGGAACCTACAGGACCTCTGAGGAACCTACAGGACCTCTGAGGAGCCTACAGGACCTCTGAGGATCCTACAGGACCTCTGAGGATCCTACAGGACCTCTGAGGAACCTACAGGACCTCCGAGGAACCTCTGAGGATCCTACAGGTCGTTCTAAACACATTCAGGTTCTGTTCTGGGACCTCTCGAGGACCCTGACCTAAAGTACACGGGTTCTGGTCCGGTCCGGCTCGAGGCAGACCCGGGTTCTGGTCCGGTCCGGCTCGAGGCAGACCCGGGTCCTGGTCCGGTCCGGTTCTGGTCCTGGTAGCGCTCCACCACGGCGCTGATGAAGGCGTTGACCTGCAGCTGGGGCCGGGGGCAGAAGCTGCGGCCGCACACGGGGCAGTTGTGGGGCCCGGGGCCGATCCAGTGCCCGTCCAGGCAGCGCTGGCAGAAGTTATGGCCACACGGCACCGACACGGGGCCCGAGAACAGGTCCTGGCACAGCGGGCAGCGCAAGTCCTCCATCTGCGAGAGACAGCAGAGGGAGGGCATCTGAGGCAATCTGAGGCATGGGGAGGGAGGGTGGAAGGTTTGGAGCAGGTTGGGGCAGATTTGGGGAAGGTTGGGGCAGTTTGGGGAAGGTTGGGGCAGTTTGGTGAAGGTTGGGGCAGTTTGGGGCAGATTTGGGAAGGTTGGGGCAGGTTTGGGGAAAGTTGGGGCAGATTTGGGGAAGGTTGGGGCAGTTTGGGGCAGATTTGGGAAGGTTGGGACAGGTTTGGGGAAGGTTAGGGGCAGATTTGGGGCAGGTTGGGGCAGTTTGGGGCAGGTTTGGGGAAGGTTGGGGCACTTTGGGGAAGGTTGAGGAAGGTTGGGGCAGCTTGGGGAAGGTTGGGACAGGTTTGGGGCAGTTTGGGGCAGGTTTGGGGAAGGTTGGGGCAGCTTGGGGAAGGTTGGGGAAGGTTGGGGCCGTTTGGGGGAAGGTTGGGGCAGTTTGGGGCAGGTTGAGGAAGGTTGGGGCCGTTTGGGGGAAGGTTGGGGCAGTTTGGGGAAGGTTGAGGAAGGTTGGGGCAGTTTGGGGAAAGTTGGGGCAGGCTGGGGCAGTTTGGGAAAGGTTGGGGCAGATTTGAGAAAGGTTGGGGCAGTTTGGGGAAGGTTGGGGCAGTTTGGTGAAGTTTGGGGCAGATTTGGGAAGGTTGGGGCAGGTTTGGGGAAGGTTGGGGCAGTTTGGAGGAAGGTTGGGGCAGTTTGGGGGAAGGTTGGGGCAGTTTGGGGAAGGTTGGGGCAGTTTGGGGGAAGGTTGGGGAAGGTTGGGGCAGTTTGGGGAAAGTTGGGGCAGGTTGGGGCAGTTTGGGAAAGGTTGCGGCAGATTTGGGGAAGGTTGGGGCAGGTTTAGGGAAGGTTGGGGCAGTTTTGGGGCAGGTTCGGGCAGTTTGGGGCAGGTTGAAGAAGTTTGGGGCAGGTTTGGGCAGGTTTAGAGAATGTTGGGGCAGTTTGGGGCAGATTGGGGCAGGCTTGGGGAAGGTTGGGGCAGATTTGGGGAAGGTTGAGGCAGGTTTGGGGGAGGTTGGGGCAGTTTGGGGAAGGTTGGGGCAGATTTGGGGAAGGTTGGGACAGTTTGGGGAAGGTTGGGGCAGTTTGGGGAAGGTTGGGGCAGTTTGGGGAAGGTTGGGACAGTTTGGGGAAGGTTGGGGCAGTTTGGGGAAGGTTGGGACAGTTTGGGGAAGGTTGGGGCAGATTTGGGGAAGGTTGGGGCAGTTTGGGGAAGGTTGGGGCAGATTTGGGGAAGGTTGGCGTAGTTTGGGGAAGGTTGGGGCAGTTTGGGGAAAGTTGGGTCAGGTTTGGGGAAGGTTGGGGCAGGTTTGGAGAAGGTAGGGGCAGTTTGGGGAAGGTTGGGGCAGATTTGGAGAAGGTTGGGGCAGGTTGAAGAAGGTTGGGGCAGTTTGGGGAAGGTTGGGGCAGGTTTGGAGAAGGTTGGGGCAGTTTGGGGGGGGGTTGGGGCAGTATGGGGAAGGTTGGGGCAGTTTGGGGAAGGTTGGGACAGTTTGGAGAAGGTTGGGGCAGTTTGGGGCAGATTTGGGAAGGTTGGTGCAGGTTTGGGGAAGGTTGGGGCAGTTTGGGGAAGGTTGGGGCAGATTTGGGGAAGGTTGGGGCAGGTTTGGGGAAGGTTGGGGCAGTTTGGGGAAGGTTGGGGCAGATTTGGGGCAGGTTGGGGCAGATTTGGGGAAGGTTGGGACAGTTTGGGGAAGGTTGGGACAGTTTGGGGAAGGTTGGGGCAGATTTGGGGAAGGTTGGGGCAGTTTGGGGCAGGTTGAGGAAGGTTGGGACAGTTTGGGGCAGGTTGGGACAGTTTGGAGAAGTTTGGGGCAGATTTGGGGCAGATTAGGCTAAACCAGGTCTAAATGGAAAATAAACCAGGACTAAACCAGGACTGAACCAGGTCTAAACCAGGTCTAAACCAGGACTAAACCAGGTCTAAACCAGGACTAAACCAGGTCTAAACCAGGACTAAACCAGGACTAAACCAGGACTGAACCAGGTCTAAACCAGGTCTAAACCAGGACTAAACCAGGACTAAACCAGGTCTAAACCAGGACTGAACCAGGACTAAACCAGGTCTAAACCAGGACTAAACCAGGACTGAACCAGTTCTAAACCAGGACTGAACCAGGACTAAACCAGGTCTAAACCAGGACTAAACCAGGACTAATCCAGGACTAAACCAGGACTGAACCAGGTCTAAACCAGGACTAAACCAGGTCTAAACCAGGACTGAACCAGGACTAAACCAGGACTGAACCAGGATTAAACCAGGTCTAAACCAGGACTAAACCAGGACTAAACCAGGACTGAACCAGATCTAAACCAGGTCTAAACCAGGTCTAAACCAGGACTAAACCAGGACTGAACCAGGACTGAACCAGGACTAAACCAGGACTGAACCGGGACTAAACCGGGACTGAACCGGGACTGAACCAGGACTAAACCAGGACTAAATCATGACTAAACCGGGACTGAACCAGGACTAAACCAGGTCTAAACCAGGACTGAACCAGGACTAAACCAGGTCTAAACCAGGACTAAACCAGGACTGAACCAGGACTAAACCAGGACTAATCCAGGACTAAACCAGGACTGAACCAGGTCTAAACCAGGACTAAACCAGGACTGAACCAGGTCTAAACCAGGTCTAAACCAGGACTAAACCAGGACTGAACCAGGACTAAACCAGGTCTAAACCAGGACTAAACCAGGACTAAACCAGGACTGAACCAGGTCTAAACCAGGACTAAACCAGGACTAAACCAGGTCTAAACCAGGACTGAACCAGGACTAAACCAGGTCTAAACCAGGACTAAACCAGGTCTAAACCAGGACTAAACCAGGTCTAAACCAGGACTAAACCAGGACTAAACCAGGACTGAACCAGGTCTAAACCAGGACTAAACCAGGACTAAACCAGGTCTAAACCAGGACTGAACCAGGACTAAACCAGGTCTAAACCAGGACTAAACCAGGACTGAACCAGTTCTAAACCAGGACTGAACCAGGACTAAACCAGGTCTAAACCAGGACTAAACCAGGACTAATCCAGGACTAAACCAGGACTGAACCAGGTCTAAACCAGGACTAAACCAGGTCTAAACCAGGACTGAACCAGGACTAAACCAGGACTGAACCAGGACTAAACCAGGTCTAAACCAGGACTAAACCAGGACTAAACCAGGACTGAACCAGATCTAAACCAGGTCTAAACCAGGTCTAAACCAGGACTAAACCAGGACTGAACCAGGACTGAACCAGGACTAAACCAGGACTGAACCGGGACTAAACCGGGACTGAACCGGGACTGAACCAGGACTAAACCAGGACTAAATCATGAGTAAACCGGGACTGAACCAGGACTAAACCAGGTCTAAACCAGGACTGAACCAGGACTAAACCAGGTCTAAACCAGGACTAAACCAGGACTGAACCAGGACTAAACCAGGACTAATCCAGGACTAAACCAGGACTGAACCAGGTCTAAACCAGGACTAAACCAGGACTGAACCAGGTCTAAACCAGGTCTAAACCAGGACTAAACCAGGACTGAACCAGGACTAAACCAGGACTGAACGAGGACTAAACCAGGACTAATCCAGGACTAAACCAGGACTAAACCAGGACTGAACCAGATCTAAACCAGGACTAAACCAGGACTGAACCAGGACTAAACCAGGACTGAACCAGGTCTAAACCAGGTCTAAACCAGGACTAAACCAGGACTAAACCAGGACTGAACCGGGACTGAACCAAGACTAAATCATGACTAAACCGGGACTGAACCAGGTCTAAACCGGGACTGAACCAGGACTGAACCAGGTCTAAACCAGGACTAAACCAGGACTGAACCAGGACTAAACCAGGACTGAACCAGGTCTAAACCAGGTCTAAACCAGGACTAAACCAGGACTGAACCAGGTCTAAACCGGGACTGAACCAGAACTAGCCCAAATATTATAGTTACTCACCATTTTGGATGACTACAAGAAACATCAGTAGTCGTAGTACTTTCCACAATAGTCGTAGTATTTCCTGCAGTAGTCGTAGTATTTCCCGCAGTAGTCGTAGTATTTCCCGCACTAGTCGTAGTATTTCCTGCAGTAGTCGTAGTATTTCCCGCAGTAGTCGTAGTATTTCCCGCAGTAGTCGTAGTATTTCCTGCACTAGTCGTAGTATTTCCTGCAGTAGTCGTAGTATTTCCTGCAGTAGTCGTAGTATTTCCTGCAGTAGTCGTAGTATTTCCTGCAGTAGTCGTAGTATTTCCTGCAGTAGTCGTAGTATTTCCTGCAGTAGTCGTAGTATTTCCTGCAGTATTTTCGGGCGCGGTGCTGCTTCCGTCTGGAGGATTGTGGTCAGACAGGTAAAACTGCACCTGTCAGCGCACCTGCCAACCACAAGCACGCGGTGACATCACCAGGTGGGACGGGCCAGGTGAGGTCAGAGGGGAGTTAAGTTCATTTATTAGAACTGTAAATCTGCAGTTTGTGTGTTCCACCTGGTGATGTCATCGTGTGGTGATACAGGAAGTGCTCCACTGTACACACAGGTCTGAACAGCTGCAGGGTGCACAGTGAACATTAGAATCTGAACACCTGAGGGACAGCTGCATGGTCCCTCTCTGTTACACACTGAACAGCTGCATGGTCCCTCTCTGTTACACACTGAACAGCTGCATGGTCCCTCCCCTTTACACACTGAACAGCTGCATGGTCCCTCCCCTTTACACCCTGAACAGCTGCATGGCCCTTCCCCTTTACACCCTGAACAGCTGCATGGTCCCTCCCCTTTACACACTGAACAGCTGCATGGTCCCTCCCCTTTACAAACTGAACAGCTGCATGGTCCCTCCCCTTTACACACTGAACAGCTGCATGGTCCCTCCGCTTTACACACTGAACAGCTGCATGGTCCTTCCCCTTTACATCCTGAACAGCTGCATGGTCCCTCTGGTTTACACACTGAACAGCTGCATGATCCTTCCTCTTTACACACTGAACAGCTGCATGGTCCCTCTGGTTTACACACTGAACAGCTGCATGGTCCCTCCCCTTTACACCCTGAACAGCTGCATGGTCCCTCTGGTTTACACACTGAACAGCTGCATGGTCCTTCCCCTTTACACCCTGAACAGCTGCATGGTTCCTCCCTTCATACACTGAACAGCTGTATGGTCCCTCCCTTTATACACTGAACAGCTGTATGGTCCCTCCCTTTACACACTGAACACCTGCATGGTTCCTCCCTTCATACACTGAACAGCTGTATGGTCCCTCCCTTTATACACTGAACAGCTGCATGGCCCTTCCCCTTTACACCCTGAACAGCTGCATGGTCCCTCCCCTTTACACACTGAACAGCTGCATGGTCCCTCCCCTTTACAAACTGAACAGCTGCATGGTTCCTCACCTTTACACACTGAACAGCTGCATGGTCCCTCTGGTTTACACACTGAACAGCTGCATGGTTCCCCCCCTTTACACACTGAACAGCTGCATGGGCCCTCCGCTTTACACACTGAACAGCTGCATGGTTCCCCCCCTTTACACACTGAACAGCTGCATGGGCCCTCCGCTTTACACACTGAACAGCTGCATGGTCCTTCCCCTTTACATCCTGAACAGCTGCATGGTCCCTCTGGTTTACACACTGAACAGCTGCATGATCCTTCCTCTTTACACACTGAACAGCTGCATGGTCCCTCTGGTTTACACACTGAACAGCTGCATGGTCCCTCCCCTTTACACACTGAACAGCTGCATGGCCCCTCTGGTTTACACACTGAACAGCTGCATGGTCCTTCCCCTTTACACCCTGAACAGCTGCATGGTCCCTCTGGTTTACACACTGAACAGCAGCATGGTCCTTCCCCTTTACACCCTGAACAGCTGCATGGTTCCTCCCTTCATACACTGAACAGCTGTATGGTTCCTCCCTTTATACACTGAACAGCTGTATGGTCCCTCCCTTTACACACTGAACAGCTGCATGGTTCCTCCCTTTACACACTGAACAGCTGCATGGTTCCTCCCTTTATACACTGAACAGCTGCATGGTTCCTCCCTTTACACACTGAACAGCTGCATGGTTCCTCCCTTTACACACTGAACAGCTGCAGATGTGATGAACGTGTCACGTTTAAATGAAACACATTTGACACAAACTGAACGCCTGAAAGGTTTATCCTCTGCACTTCTTGGCTCCAGTAACAGAAAACGTCACGAGAACAAAGCGCCGCAGGCTCTGCGCCTTTGGCGTTAAACATTTAAACAGACAAAACAGATTCAGCTCCTCACATCGTGAGTTTTGACTCAGCAGATTCAAAGTTAAACATCTCAGACGTCATTATGACCCGTACAAAGTCCTGTGCACGACTACAGTTCAGATTATGTCTCTAATTCTGTCCCTTCCACAGCTGCTCTCGTTTGTCAGAAGCAGCGATGGCGTCGGCTGGAATCGAAAAGCCACAAGAAAATGGCATGAAACAGAAGGAGTTCTCACAAGAGACGTACGAAGGGCAAAAACGTCGTTCGACTGGACATTTCTTCAGCAGTTTTCAAAGAATTAACTTAATTAGACTTAACTTTCCGTTCCAACAGGTGTGGGAACGCACCTTAAGTGGATCATTTACAGATTTCTGCAACGTCATTTCACCGACTCAAAACTCCACATCAGCATTTCTATAATTATAGTTTGACAAGGCACAAAGAAGTTTATCTCCCATTTCAGATTTCTCCAATCAAAGTCATTACAAGATCTAAAACTTGATAAGAGAAATCTACAACTAAATTATGATTTTCCCACACTCACATTAGAGATATTTAAAACATCACTTGGCCTCGTCAAACATCTTTAACTGAGGTGCAGAGTTAAGACTCGTCAGAATCAAACTGTAAACTCTCAAACCGGAATTACAGATCTCTATAATTCAGCTGCAGATTATTTACAGTAATTTATGTTGTGGATCTGTCTGAAACCCAAACAAATAAACGGCAGAGGTGACGTCATTTTCCCTGTCGTCATGGAAATTCAACATGTTCTCTTTGAGTTGCAGTACAAATCCACGTTTAAATATTAAGACCGTTTCCAGAGCGTTTTTTACATTTGGACCAAGCAACGCTGCGCGATCCTACGAGTATCGTCCATACGGAGGCGATCAGAGCGTCTTGAGTCCAGGAGATTGAAGATTCCTCAAACACGAATCGCTCCAAATCCAACTTCAGAAGGTCAGAGAAGAAACGACGAGAACGTGGAGGAGGATCTGAGGAGTTTGGGGGGTTCTTCAGACGGGGTTCTTCAGACGGGGTTCTTCAGACGGGGGGTGGGGTTTGTCTTTGTGGACTCTCTTCTGATGGGCCTTCATTTGAGGACAGCGCTTAAAACATTTACCACAGAACGAACAGACGAAAGGTTTGGCCTCGGAGTGAATGACCTGGTGTAATTTCAGGTAATCTTTATGCGCAAAAGTCTTCTGACAAACTGGGCAGCTGAACGGTTTCTCCCCCGTGTGGACGGACATGTGCATCTGCAGATTCCGAATCCGTCGAAACTCCTTCCCGCACAGTGAACAGCTGAATGCTCTGGTGTGTTCCCTCTCCAGACCCGCCTGGTCCAAGGTCCCGTCCTCCTCGTGCACGCTCAGATGCTCCGTCAAATCGCCGTCTGTTTGGAACTCCTCTTTACAAACAGGACACGTGCAGTGGGAGATCCTCAGGTGTTTGCTCAGAATTTGCTGCTCTCGAAAACTTTTGCCACAAACTGAACAGCTGAAAGGCTTTTCCGAGTGAATGCGCATGTGTTTTGTGAATCCCGACTTGCGCTTAAACTCCCGCCCGCACCGTGAACAGCTGTAAGGTCTCCAGTTGACTCTTGTTAGAAAGAGCGGGTCCAGGGTCCCGTCCTCCACGTGGGACCGCAGGTGCTCGCTTAAATCGTAGCTGGAGAGAAACGCCTCTTCACAGACCTGACACGTGCAGTGGACGAAGCGCAGATGTTGGTTAAGGGCGTTTTTGGAATTAAAGCCATTGCCGCACACTGAACAGCTGAAAGGCTTTTCTCCTAAGTGGACTAGCATGTGCTCCTGCAGGTGTTCCTCTCTCCTGAACGGTTTCTCGCACATGGCGCAGCTGAACAGCGGCGTCATGTAATCCCTCTGCAGAGCCGACTCGTCCAGGGTCCCGTCCTCCACGTGGACTTTCAGGTGTTCGTTGAGCTGGGTTTTGTTGTGGAGCCGCTGGCCGCAGGCGGGGCAGATGTGGTGGGCGTGTCGCTCGTGTTTGGTCAGGTCGCACTTTCGCTTGATCACTTTGTCGCAGACCGAACACCTGAAGGGTTTCTGATCCGCGTGGGTTTTCATGTGTGTTTCGAGCGCAGATTTCGATTTGAACTCTTTGTGGCAGAAGGCGCATCTCCGGGCTCGCGTGTGCGTCTGCAGATGCTCCGACAGTTCCGACTCGTTTGGGAATTCTTGGCCACATTTCGAGCAGGACTTGGGGAGGGACGGTCTCGCAGCGTCGTCCTTCTCGTGAGACTTGATGTGTTTGTTTAGTTTGGTTTTGTCCGGAAAAGCGTCTTTACAAACGGGGCACATGCCATGTTTCCCGCGCAGGTGTTCGCTCAGTTGGGATTTACATTTGAAGGTCTTGTCGCAGGCGGGGCACCTGCGGGCGTTCTCCTTGCACTGGTCCAGGTGAGCCGTGAGCTGGACGTCGCTGGGGAATCGTTTCTGACACACGGGGCAGATGTGGTGGTGATGCCGCAGATGCAGAGCCAGGTAATTCTTGTGTTTATAACTTTTCTCACAGACCGAACAGCTGTAAGGTCGTCCCGTCACGTGCACGGACATGTGACTCTGCAGAATCCACTTCTTCGCAAACTTCATCCCACACTCGGGACACTTGTAGCGCCCCCCTCTGGTGTGGTAATACATGTGCGTCTCCAGGCTGTCTTTGCTTCGAAAACGCTTCCCGCACTTTGAGCAGCTGTAAGGTCTCTGGTCTGAGCAGCTGGAGGGTCTCTGGTCTGAGCAGCTGGAGGGTCTCTGGTCTGAGCAGCTGGAGGGTCTCTGGTCTGAGCAGCTGGAGGGTCTCTGGTCAGGGGGGATGACGGCGTAGCTTCTCTTGGTCGGAGTCGGTTCTTGGCTGTAGTCTTCGGATTGGTCTGTGTCGTCAGAGTCCGGCTCCTTGCGGTCCGAACAGCCGTATGGTTTCTGGTCCGAACAGCTGTATGGTCTCTGTGGCTCTCCGTTGGTTTGATGAAGCACGGACGACTTGTCGTCTTCTTCTTCATCTTCAGTTTTGATGATGATGTTTAGGGGGAAGTCTTGAGGCTCCTGTTTGACGCACGGATCCGGGTCCGGGTCCGGCTTCGGCTCTGGCCTGGACACAGTGGGATAAAATATGTTTATTTGTCATGGTAACAGACACGACGAAGTGAAGTGCAGTCCACACACATCCACATTCGTACGTGTAAAACGTTTAGTGAAATAACCTGCCTGTGTCTCCTGCAGCTGTTCGAGTCTTTCAGGATGGAATTAAAGGATCAGAGGAGTCCAAAACTGTGACAGTCCTGGTTTAGTCCTATTTTAGTCCTGGTTTAGTCTTAGTTTAGTCCTGGTTTAGTCTTAGTTTAGACCTGGTTTAGACCTGATATAGTCCTGCTTTAGACCTGGTTCAGTTCTGGTTTAGTCTTAGTTTAGTCCTGGTTTAGTCTTAGTTCAGTCCTGGTTTAGTCTTAGTTCAGTCCCGGTTTAGTCCCGGTTTAGTCCTGGTTTAGTCTCAGTTTAGTCCTGGTTTAGATCAGGACATGGTCAAACCTCTGGTTTTGTATAAATCTGTGTGCCTGGGGGACACGGGGACATTTAGTCGCCATAAACTCGAGTCCAGGTCACGAACAGGAACAGATTTAGGGGCGAAAAGTTGAAACAAAAGAAAGACACGATTTTTTTTTTCAATTAAAAGTGTATAAAACCTGAGTCCGTGGAGCTAAGGCGCGCCCACGCTCACGTCCTGTTTACGCACGAACATGTTTACGGACAAAGACACTTACGCTGCGCAGTAATTATGCTCCACCGCGGAGCCCCTGTGCTTTTCCACCGCGGGGCCCCTGCGCTCCTCCACCGCGGGGCCCCTGCGCTCCTCCCACGGCCCCGTCTCCTCCAGCTTCACTTGCGCCATGTCCCGCTGCGCTCCGGGGCTCTTCGGCGCGGTCAGCTCCGGTTAGCTCTGGTTTAGACCGGGTTTAGCCCGGGTTAGCGCTGGTTTAGACCGGTTTAGCTCGGGTTAGCTTGGTTTAGCTCTGGTTTAGACCGTGTTTAGCTCCGGTTAGCTTCGGTTAGCTTGAGCTTAGCCCGGGTTACCTCGGGTTTAGACAGGGTTTAGCTCAGGGTTAGTTTGGGTTTAGCTTTGGCTCCGGAGCTTCTCGTCGCGGCCGCAGACTGCACAGAACTACAGAACTACAGAGAGCTAAAGCTAACCCGCTAGCCACCTTCCAAACAGGAAGTGAGCCTGGGCGCACTTCCGTCTGCAGTTCCCGTCCTCCGTCTGGAACTGCTGCAGTCCTGGTGTAGACCCGGTTTAGATCTGGTTCAGTCCTGGTTTAGACCCGGTTTAGACCCGGTTCAGACCCGGTTTAGACCCGGTTCAGTCCCAGTCCTGACCCTGTGTCCCATAGATTTATACAAAACCAGAGATTTGTCCCAGTTTATACAAGAAATGTCCCAGAGTCCCGATCTAAACCAGGTCTGAACCAGGACTAAACCAGGACTAAACCAGGACTGAACCAGGACTAAACCAGGACTGAACCAGGACTGAACCAGGACTGAACCAGGACTGAACCAGGACTGAACCAGGACTAAACCAGGACTGAACCAGGACTGAACCAGGACTGAACCAGGACTGAACCAGGACTGAACCAGGACTAAACCAGGACTGAACCAGGACTGAACCAGGACTGAACCAGGACTGAACCAGGACTGAACCAGGACTAAACCAGGACTGAACCAGGACTGAACCAGGACTGAACCAGGACTGAACCAGGACTGAACCAGGACTGAACCAGGACTGAACCAGGACTAAACCAGGACTGAACCAGGACTGAACCAGGACTGAACCAGGACTGAACCAGGACTGAACCAGGACTGAACCAGGACTGAACCAGGACTAAACCAGGACTAACCCAGGACTGAACCAGGACTAACCCAGGTCTAAACCAGGTCTAAACCAGGACTAATCCAGGTCTAAACCAGGTCTAAACCAGGACTAAACCAGGTCTAAACCAGGACTAATCCATGTCTAAACCAGGACTAAACCAGGACTAATCCATGTCTAAACCAGGTCTAAACCAGGTCTAAACCAGGACTAAACCAGGACTAATCCATGTCTAAACCAGGACTGAACCAGGACTAAATCAGGACTAATCCATGTCTAAACCAGGTCTAAACCAGGACTAAACCAGGTCTAAACCAGGACTAATCCAGGACTAAACCAGGTCTAAACCAGGACTAAACCAGGACTAAACCAGGTCTAAACCAGGACTAATCCATGTCTAAACCAGGACTAAACCAGGTCTAAACCAGGACTAAGCCAGGTCTAAACCAGGACTAAACCAGGTCTAAACCAGGACTAAACCAGGACCAAACAAGCTCTAAACCAGGTCTAAACCAGGACTAAACCAGGTCTAAACCAGGACTGAACCAGGACTAAACCAGGACTAACCCAGGACTGAACCAGGACTAACCCAGGTCTAAACCAGGTCTAAACCAGGACTAATCCAGGTCTAAACCAGGTCTAAACCAGGACTAAACCAGGTCTAAACCAGGACTAATCCATGTCTAAACCAGGACTAAACCAGGACTAATCCATGTCTAAACCAGGTCTAAACCAGGTCTAAACCAGGACTAAACCAGGACTAATCCATGTCTAAACCAGGACTGAACCAGGACTAAATCAGGACTAATCCATGTCTAAACCAGGTCTAAACCAGGACTAAACCAGGACTAATCCATGTCTAAACCAGGACTGAACCAGGATTAAACCAGGACTAAACCAGGTCTAAACCAGGACTAATCCAGGACTAAACCAGGTCTAAACCAGGACTAAACCAGGACTAAACCAGGTCTAAACCAGGACTAATCCATGTCTAAACCAGGACTAAACCAGGTCTAAACCAGGACTAAGCCAGGTCTAAACCAGGACTAAACCAGGTCTAAACCAGGACTAAACCAGGACCAAACAAGCTCTAAACCAGGTCTAAACCAGGACTAAACCAGGTCTAAACCAGGACTAAACCAGGACTAATCCATGTCTATACCAGGACTAAACCAGGACTAAACCAGGTCTAAACCAGGTCTAAACCAGGACTAAACCAGGTCTAAACCAGGACTAATCCATGTCTAAACCAGGACTAAACCAGGACTAATCCATGTCTAAACCAGGTCTAAACCAGGACTAAACCAGGACTAATCCATGTCTAAACCAGGTCTAAACCAGGACTAAACCAGGACTAATCCATGTCTGAACCAGGACTGAACCAGGTCTAAACCAGGACTGAACCAGGACTGAACCAGGACTGAACCAGGTCTAAACCAGGACTGAACCAGGTCTAAACCAGGACTGAACCAGGTCTAAACCAGGACTGAACCAGGTCTAAACCAGGTCTAAACCAGGACTGAACCAGGTCTAAACCAGGACTGAACCAGGTCTAAACCAGGACTAAACCAGGTCTAAACCAGGACTCTAAACTCTTCTGAAGATCTGCTCTAAACTTTATATTTACTCTTTTATTGTCTTTGTCTGTTTGTTTATAAAATGTGATTAAAAAATAGTCAAAATAAAAAATAATGAAGAAATAATAAAATCAAATCAAAATAATAAAGAAATAAGTAAAAAAAAAAGTCTAGAGAAAAATAACTAAGAACATTATACAGTAGAATATTAAAAAAATAAAATAAATCAGGTTAAAAGGATATTTTATTCTATTTTATTGTAGTCATAAGTGTCTTGCCCAAGGACACAACAACATCTGAATAAAAACAAATTCAACATGTGGAGGAAACAGGTTTTAATCTGGATTTACACGAAGAACGAGGACTAGACCGGGACCGGGACCGGGACCAGACCGGGACCAGACCGGGACCAGACCGGGACCAGACCGGGACCAGGACCGGGACGAGGACCGGGACCAGACCGGGACCAGACCGGGACCAGGACCGGGACCAGACCGGGTTTGAAAGTCTGGCACAGGTGTAAGAGATTTTTATTGTCAGTCTTTCTTGGGATCTATACCAGAATCCAGGATCAGGACCACCGGACCGGGACTAGACCAGGATCAGGACCACCGGACCGGGACCGGGACCTGGACCGGGACCAGGACCGGGACAAGGACCAGGACCGGGACCAGGACTGGGACCGGGACCAGACCGGGTTTGAAAGTCTGGCACAGATGTAAGAGATTTTTATTGTCACTCTTTCTTGGGATCTATACCAGAATCCAGGATCAGGACCAGGATCAGGACCACCGGACCAGGACTAGATCAGGATCAGGACCACCGGACCGGGACTAGATCAGGATCAGGACCAAGGGACCGGGACTAGACCAGGATCAGGACCACCGGACCGGGACTAGATCAGGATCAGGACCACCGGACCGGGACTAGATCAGGATCAGGACCAACGGACCGGGACTAGACCAGGATCAGGACCACCGGACCAGGACTAGATCAGGATCAGGACCACGGGACCGGGACTAGACCAGGATCAGGACCACCGGACCAGGACTAGATCAGGATCAGGACCAACGGACCGGGACTAGACCAGGATCAGGACCACCGGACCAGGACTAGATCAGGATCAGGACCACGGGACCGGGACTAGACCAGGATCAGGACCACCGGACCGGGACTAGACCAGGATCAGGACCACCGGACCGGGACTAGATCAGGATCAGGACCACCGGACCGGGACTAGACCAGGATCAGGACCACCGGACCGGGACTAGACCAGGATCAGGACCACCGGACCGGGACTAGATCAGGATCAGGACCACCGGACCGGGACTAGACCAGGATCAGGACCACCGGACCGGGACTAGACCAGGATCAGGACCACCGGACCAGGACCGTGTCTCCGTCTTCGATCGAGTAAAACTGAAGACTCTTCAGGTCGTTGTCCAACTGGAACTCTGTCCCGACCATCTGAAACAAGACCAGGACTAAACCAGGACTGAACCAGGACTAAACCAGGACTGAACCAGGACTGAACCAGGACTAAACCAGGACTGAACCAGGACTGAACCAGGACTGAACCAGGACTAAACCAGGACTAAAACAAGACTAAAACAGGACTAAAACAGGACTAAACAAGGACTAAACCTGGACTAAAATAGGACTAAACCGGGACTAACTCAGGACTAAATCAGGACTAAACCAGGACTGAACCAGGACTAACCCAGGACTGAACCAGGACTGAACCAGGACTGAACCAGGACTAAACCAGGACTGAACCAGGTCTAAACCAGGTCTAAACCAGGACTAAACCAGGACTGAAACAGGACTGAACCAGGACTGAACAGGTGCAGACAGGTGCGTACCTTGGGGGAGGTGTATGACAGGTGCAGCTCTGTGGCAGGGACCTTCAGGAGTCGGTGGAGTAAACCTTTGACCTTCTGCACCTCCATCGACCCTGAGGAGCAAAACGACATCATCACCGACCTGCGTTTGACCCGCCCTGCATCTGACCCACCCTGCGTCAGACCCGCCCTGCGTCTGACCCGCCCTGCGTCTGACCCGCCCTGCGTCTGACCCGCCCTGCATCTGACCCGCCCTGCGTTTGACCCGCCCTGCATCTGACCCACCCTGCGTCTGACCCGCCCTGCGTCTGACCCGCCCTGCGTCTGACCCGCCCTGCGTCTGACCCGCCCTGCGTCTGACCCGCCCTGCGTTTGACCCGCCCTGCGTCTGACCCGCCCTGCGTCTGACCCGCCCTGCGTTTGACCCGCCCTGCGTCTGACCCGCCCTGCGTCTGACCCGCCCTGCGTCTGACCCGCTCTGCGTCTGACCCGCCCTGCGTCTGACCCGCCCTGCGTCTGACCCGCCCTGCGTCTGACCCGCCCTGCGTCTGACCCGCCCTGCGTTTGACCCGCCCTGCGTTTGACCCGCCCTGCGTTTGACCCGCCCTGCGTCTGACCCGCCCTGCGTCTGACCCGCCCTGCGTCTGACCCGCCCTGCGTCTGACCCGCCCTGCGTCTGACCCGCCCTGCGTCTGACCCGCCCTGCGTCTGACCCGCCCTGCGTTTGACCCGACCTGCGGGTATCCTCCAGGGCATCCGGGTTAAACCTGGGTCAGTCCCGATGGCGTCGTGTTGCCTTCTGTGTCTCGTTTAGTGTTTGGATTGTAAAAATAAGAAGGACTAGACCAGGACTGGACCGGGCCTGGACCGGGCCTGGACCGGGACTGGACCGGGACTGGACCGGGCCTGGACCGGGCCTGGACCGGGACTGGACCGGGACTGGACCGGGCCTGGACCGGGCCTGGACCGGGCCTGGACCGGGCCTGGACCGGGACTGGACCGGGACTGGACCGGGACTGGACCGGGACTCAGTTTGTACCTGGGAGTTTCTTCTCCAAACGTTTCCTCTCAGAGTCGCTCGGAAACTCGAACGAGATCTCTGCAAAAAGAAAAATGATTTTAAAGATTTTAAAACTTTTAACCAGCACTAAACCTGGACTAAAACAGGACTAAACCGGGACTAAACCGGGACTAAAACAGGACTAAAACAGGACTAAACCTGGACTAAAACAGGTCTAAACTAGGACTAAACCAGGACTAAACCTGGACTAAACCTGGACTAAAACAAGACTAAAACAGGACTAAAACAGGACTAAACCAGGACTAAAACAGGTCTAAACTAGGACTAAACCAGGACTAAACCTGGACTAAACCTGGACTAAAACAGGACTAAAACAGGACTAAACAAGGACTAAACCTGGACTAAACCTGGACTAAACCTGGACTAAACCGGGACTAAACCGGGACTAAAACAGGACTAAACAAGGACTAAACCTGGACTAAAACAAGACTAAAACAGGACTAAACCAGGACTAAAACAGGTCTAAACTAGGACTAAACCAGGACTAAACCAGGTCTAAAGCAGGACTAAACCAGGACTAAAGCAGGACTAAACCAGGACTAAACCAGGACTAAACCTGAACTAAAACAGGACTAAACCTGGACTAAACCTGAACTAAAACAAGACTAAACAAGACTAAACCTGGACTAAAACAGGACTAAACCTGGACTAAACCGGGACTAAACCGGGACTAAACCAGGACTAAACCGGGACTAAATCGGGACTAAAACAGAACTAAAACAGGACTAAAACTGTACTAAAACGAGACTAAAACGGGACTAAAACAGGACTAAAACAGGACTAAAACAGGATTAAAACAAGACTAAACCTGGACTAAAACGGGACTAAAACTGGACTAAAACAGGACTAAAACAGGACTAAACCGGGACTAAATCAGGACTAAACCTGGACTAAAATGGGACTAAAACAGGATTAAACCAGGCCAAATCAGGACTAAACCAGAACTAAACCTGGACTAAACCAGAACTAAACCTGGACTAAACCAGAACTAAACCTGGACTAAACCAGGACTAAACCTGGATTAAAACAAGACTAAAACAGGACTAAACCGGGACTAAAGGAGGTACTGACTGAGGAGTTGGTTCTTCAGAGCGAAGGGTTCAGGTTTCTTCAACTCTCCCTCGTCCGGAGCTCCGTACTCTGAACACACAACACACACATGAGACACACAACACACACGAGACGCACAACACACACACAACACACACATGAGACACACAACACACACACAGCACACACATGAGACACACAACACACACATGAGACACACAACACACACATGAGACACACAACACACACAACACACACATGAGACACACAACACACACATGAGACACACAACACACACACAACACACACATGAGACACACAACACACACACAGCACACACATGAGACACACAACACACACATGAGACACACAACACACACACAGCACACACATGAGACACACAACACACACATGAGACACACAACACACACATGAGACACACAACACACACACAACACACACATGAGACACACAACACACACACGAGACACACAACACACACGAGACACACAACACACACATGAGACACACAACACACACATGAGACACACAACACACACATGAGACACACAACACACACACAGCATACACGAGACACACAACACACACGAGACACACAACACACACATGAGACACACAACACACACACAGCATACACGAGACACACAACACACACACAACACACACACGAGACACACAACACACACATGAGACACACAACACACACACAACACACACATGAGACACACAACACACACATGAGACACACAACACACACACAACACACACATGAGACGCACAACACACACACAACACACACGAGACGCACAACACACACACAACACACACGAGACACACAACACACACATGAGACACACAACACACACATGAGACACACAACACACACACAACACACACATGAGACGCACAACACACACGAGACGCACAACACACACACAACACACACGAGACACACAACACACACATGAGACACACAACACACACGAGACACACAACACACACATGAGACACACAACACACACGAGACACACAACACACACTTGAGACACACAACACACACACAGCACACACATGAGACACACAACACACACATGAGACACACAACACACACACAACACACACATGAGACACACAACACACACGAGATACACAACACACACATGAGACACACAACACACACATGAGACACACAACACACACATGAGACACACAACACACACATGAGACACACAACACACACACAACACACAAGAGACACAACACACATGAGACACACAACACACACACAACACACACGAGACACAACACACATGAGACACACAACACACACGACACACAACACACACACAGCATACACGAGACACACAACACACACACAACACACACATGAGACACACAACACACACGAGACACACAACACACACATGAGACACACAACACACACATGAGACACACAACACACACATGAGACACACAACACACACATGAGACACACAACACACACAGCACACACATGAGACGCACAACACACACAACACACACATGAGACACACAACACACACAGCACACACATGAGACGCACAACACACACACAACACACAAATGAGACACACAACACACACGAGACACACAACACACACATGAGACACACAACACACACACAGCATACACGAGACACACAACACACACATGAGACACACAACACACACACAGCATACATGAGACACACAACACACACAGCACACACATGAGACGCACAACACACACATGAGACACACAACACACACACAACACACAAATGAGACACACAACACAAACAAGACACAACACACACGAGACACACAACACACACATGAGACACACAACACACACACAGCATACACGAGACACACAACACACACACAACACACACATGAGACACACACGAGACACACAACACACACACAGCATACACGAGACACACAACACACACACAACACACACATGAGACACACAACACACACGAGACACACAACACACACATGACACACAACACACACATGAGACGCACAACACACACATGAGACACACAACACACACATGAGACACACAACACACACGAGACACACAACACACACATGAGACACACAACACACACATGAGACACACAACACACACGAGACACACAACACACACATGAGACACACAACACACACACAACACACACATGAGACACACAACACACACATGAGACACACAACACACACGAGACACACAACACACACATGAGACACACAACACACACATGAGACGCACAACACACACATGAGACACACAACACACATGAGACACACAACACACACATGAGACACACAACACACACACACAACACACACATGAGACACATAACACACACACAACACACACGAGACACACAACTCACTCTGAGCAGTGGTCGGTATCGGTGTGTGTGTGTGTGTAGCGCTCACCTGGATCAGTGGTCGGTATCGGGTGTGTGTGTGTGTTGTGCGTCTCACTCTGGAGCAGTCGTCGGTATCGGGTGTGTGTGTGTTGTGCGTCTCACTCTGGAGCAGTTGTCGGTATCGGGTGTGTGTGTGTGTTGTGCGTCTCACTCTGGATCAGTGGTCGGTATCGGGTGTGTGTGTGTGTTGTGCGTCTCACTCTGGATCAGTGGTCGGTATCGGGTGTGTGTGTGTGTTGTGCGTCTCACTCTGGATCAGTGGTCGGTATCGGGTGTGTGTGTGTTGTGCGTCTCACTCTGGATCAGTGGTCGGTATCGGGGATGTTGTGCGATGAAGTCGGGGCTGAGTTGGCTCCGCCCCCCGGCCTTTAGCCAATCCTCCCCGAACAGTTTAATGTAGTCGAGCTCCGCCCCCCTGCGCTCCTCCGGCTCCACCTACAAAAGAAGCACTGTGGAACTTTTCCTTTAGGGCTCTGTCACCTGCTCGTTTCTATGGATACGTCACCGCTCTGCCTAGAATGTCCCGCAGTGCGACTTTAAGCGGGTTAGCACGTTAGCGCATTAGCACGTTAGCGGTTTAGCATGTTAGCACATTAGCACGTTAGCGGTTTAGCACGTTAGCCCATTAGCACTGTCGCAGGTAAGCGCATCAGCACGTTAGCGGGTTAGCATTTTAGCATGTTAGCGGGATAGCACGTTAGCGGGTTAGCGCCTTAGCACGTTAGCGGGTTAGCACGTTAGCGGGTTAGCACGTTATCAGGTTAGCATGTTAGCGGGTTAGCGCATTAGTATGTTAGTGGGATAGGGTTAGCACATAAGTGGCTTAGCGCACTAGCATGTTAGCAGGTAAGCACGTTAGCAGGTTAGCGCATTAGTACATTAGCGGGTTAGCATGTTAGCTCATTAGCGGGTTAGCACATTATTCAATCACAGGAGGTTTTAGAGCTCAAAAATCTGTAGAAAAACAAACGTTCTGACTGTGAGCGGGGTCGCCTCTCCAGAAATCCGACCCGCAACTTGGTCTGGTTTGGTCTCCGTGGAGATAGAAAGGTTTAAAGTCACACTGTGGAACATTCCAGACAAAGCAATAACATCTCCATGGAGACAAGCGTTTGGCGGAGCCTTCCACCAGACTGCGATTCCGGCGCAGAAACAGTGACGCCACGCAGGGGATGTTCCGCGCATGTCTCTATGGAGGAATGTTCAGCAGTTAACATGGCGATGCTGACGAAAAAGTTTTAAGCTCAAGAAAAACTCCCCAGTGATATTAAAAAAAGACATTTTCATGTTCCATGTTCCATGAGTTTGATTTGACACAAAAAAAACAGTGGGCTAATGCTAACGCTAATGCTAGCTTGTGACAGTCATGTTTTTTGCTGTTAAGATCTATCAGTTCTTTCTGGTCAGATCATGTTCAAATAAAACTCAGATTAAAGTCTAAAGCTGCGTTCAGGCTGCGGCGTCCAGTTCACACGCAGAGTCTACGTTTTGGCGGCGCATCTTCAGGCATCAGCGCGGCAAGAATCTGGTACCGACGCTCTAGAAGAGAGTCCAGGGCGTCAGTGTCAGAAGTTGAAAATGCTGATGTTTTGGTGTTGTACACATCAAGTCGACAAATCAGGGATGAGTATCCAGTGATGTAGCGACGTTATTACACAGAAAAAGAGAAAGAACCGAGAACCACAAACACCAGAACAAAAAAAAGTTGTGGAGGTTGTGGAGGACAGCGGGAGTGTGAGGTTGCCAGTTGGATCGTACCTTCCTGCCATTGAACAGGAGCATGTGTGGGAGTTTGGCGATGAGGATCTGGGCGGTGGTTCTGTGGTTTCCGTCCGGAGCCTTCAGAGGATTCCCCCGACACGAGAGCTGAGCCAGAGCGCCGAGTTTGGAGAGCTCGTTCACCACACGCCACTGATGAACGCACACCAGAGGACAGTCAGACAAGACCTGGACACAGATAACCCACTAATGTGCTAACCCGCTAACGTGCTAACCCGCTAACGTGCTAACTCGCTAACCCGCTAACGTGCTAACCCGCTAACGTGCTAAATCGCTAACGTGCTAATGCGCTAACCTGCTAACATGCTAATGCACTAACCCACTAACGTGCTAATGCGCTAACGTGCTAACCCACTAACGTGCTAATGCGCTAACCTGCTAACGTGCTAACCCACTAATGTGCTAACCCGCTAATGTGCTAACCTGCTAACCCACTAACGTGCTAACCCGCTTACGTGCTAATGCGCTAACGTGCTAACCTGCTAATGTGCTAACCTGCTTACATGCTAATGCGCTAACCCGCTAACGTGCTAACCCACTAACGTGCTAACCCACTAGTGTGCTAACCTGCTATCCCACTAATGTGCTAACCCGCTAACCGCACTACGGTAATGTCCCAGTGTGGTGTTTCCCCTCACCTCAGAGACATCGTTGTGGTCGAGGTTCAGGTTCCTCAGAACAGGAAACAGTTTAGTCTCTTCTTCTGAAAATGAAATTACACTTCAAATAAACTAATCCCAGTCAGATGCCCTCCCTGTATGTCAGATGCCCTCCCCGTATGTCAGATGCCCTTCCTCTGCCCCAAACCTTCCCCAAAACTTACCCAAACCTGCCCCAAATTGCCCCAACCTGCCCCAACCTGCTCCAAACCTTCCTCAACCTGCCCCAAACTTTCCCCAACCTGCCCCAAACCTTCCTCAACCTGCCCCAAACTTTCCCCAACCTGCCCCAAATAGCCCCAACCTTCCTCAACCTGCCCCAAACCTTCCTCAACCTGCCCCAAACCTTCCTCAACCTGCCCCAAACTTTCCCCAACCTGCCCCAAATAGCCCCAACCTTTGTCAATCTGCCCCAAACTCTCCCAAAACTGCCCACAGTGAGTCCGGATCACTCGAATCTGGTCTAAACTCCCCCGTGTGTGTCAGATGCCCTCCCCGTGTCCCTGTGTGTCAGATGCCCTCCCCGTGTGTGTCAGATGCCCTCCCCGTGTGTGTCAGATGCCCTCCCCGGTTTGGCGGTGGGTCTTACCTGGTTTGGCGTCAGTAAATTGGACGTAGGAGAGTCCAGTGTCAGACAGGTTCAGCTGCTCCAGCCTGAAACACAAGCACAAACAAAGGAACAAACAGAAACAAACAGAAACACAAACGGAAGCACAAACAGAAGCACAAACAGAGGAACAAACGGAAGCACAAACGGAAGCACAAACGGAAGCACAAACGGAAGCACAAACGGAAGCACAAACAGAAGCACAAACAGAAGCACAAACAGAGGAACAAACGGAAGCACAAACGGAAGCACAAACAGAAGCACAAACAGAAGCACAAACAGAAGCACAAATGGAAACACAAACACAAACAGAAACAAACAGAAACACAAACGGAAGCACAAACAGAAGCACAAACAGAAACACAAACACAAACAGAAACAAACAGAAACACAAACGGAAGCACAAACAGAAGCACAAACAGAGGAACAAACGGAAGCACAAACGGAAGCACAAACAGAAGCACAAACAGAAGCACAAACAGAGGAACAAACGGAAGCACAAACGGAAGCACAAACAGAAGCACAAACAGAGGAACAAACAGAAGCACAAACAGAAGCACAAACAGAAGCACAAACAGAAGCACAAATGGAAACACAAACGGAAACACAAACAGAAACACTTTAAAGCTGAACTCGGGCCCGTCTGAAGCTAAAGTCCGTTGCTGGAGGAGGTGGAATTCTGTCAGAAGCCAAAAAGCGGCACAGATCAAGTTCTTAACTTGCACCTAACTTCCACAGGTCTAAACCAGGACTAAAACTGGACTATCACAATTTTGGACCAATCTGATCCTGCCAACAGTAAAGAGGAGCAGAAACTGACATTTGTTTAAGTAAAATCATCTTAAAAATGACCAAAAAATAAAGAAAATGGGACTAGACCAAGACTGAACCAGGGACTAAACTGAGACTAAACCAGGGACTAAACTGAGACTAAACCAGGGACTAAACCAGGTACTAAACCGAGACTAAACCAGGGACTAAACCAGAGACTAAACCAGGTACTAAACCGAGACTAAACCAGGGACTAAACCAGAGACTAAACCAGGGACTAAACCAGGTACTAAACCGAGACTAAACCAGGGACTAAACCAGGGACTAAACCAGAGACTAAACCAGGGACGAGACCAGGACTAAACAAGGTATTTGACTGGGACTAAACCAGGTACTAGGCTGGGACTAGACCAGGACTAGACCAGGACTAAACTAACCAGCCTTACACTTCCCTCTCTCTGACGGTGAAGAAGAGAAACTGAAAGTTGTTGACAAAAAATGGTTAGAGAATGTATTTTTTTAGCGTTTTTCAAAAAATATAATTCACTGGTAAATAAACAGGATTAGAAACGACATCGGCGATCGAGTCTTTTGGGCTTTGGTGCAGTGGGAAATCAGCAGAGGGAAGTGTGAGGTGCTTATAAAGATGTTTTCTAACGTTTCCAGACACTAATGAGTGAACCAGGCAGAGCGTTTGGTTTGTTAGACTCGTGGCTGTTGTCAGATGGGTTAAAGTGGAGTTAAGCTTCTACAGTCTGAAGTAAATTGGCGTTTTACGTTGAAGTTCAGAACTTGCCCCATCACTACACTAGTTCAGAACTTGCCCCCATCACTACACTAGTTCAGAACTTGCCCCCATCACTACACTAGTTCAGAACTTGCCCCCATCACTACACTAGTTCAGAACTTGCCCCCATCACTACACTAGTTCAGAACTTGCCCCCATCACTGCACTAGTTCAGAACTTGCCCCATCACTACACTAGTTCAGAACTTGCCCCATCACTACACTAGTTCAGAACTTGCCCCCATCACTACACTAGTTCAGAACTTGCCCCCATCACTGCACTAGTTCAGAACTTGCCCCCATCACTACACTAGTTCAGAACTTGCCCCCATCACTGCACTAGTTCAGAACTTGCCCCCATCACTGCACTAGTTCAGAACTTGCCCCCATCACTGCACTAGTTCAGAACTTGCCCCCATCACTGCACTAGTTCAGAACTTGCCCCCATCACTACAGTAGTTCAGAACTTGCCCCCATCACTACACTAGTTCAGAACTTGCCCCCATCACTACACTAGTTCAGAACTTGCCCCCATCACTACACTAGTTCAGAACTTGCCCCCATCACTACACTAGTTCAGAACTTGCCCCATCACTACACTAGTTCAGAACTTGCCCCATCACTACACGAGTTCAGAACTTGCCCCCAACTCCAGACGAGTTCAGAACTTGCCCCCATCACTACACTAGTTCAGAACTTGCCCCCATCACTACACTAGTTCAGAACTTGCCCCCATCACTACACTAGTTCAGAACTTGCCCCCATCACTACACTAGTTCAGAACTTGCCCCCATCACTACACTAGTTCAGAACTTGCCCCATCACTACACTAGTTCAGAACTTGCCCCCATCACTACACTAGTTCAGAACTTGCCCCCATCACTACACTAGTTCAGAACTTGCCCCATCACTACACTAGTTCAGAACTTGGCCCCATCACTACACTAGTTCAGAACTTGCCCCATCACTACACTAGTTCAGAACTTGCCCCCATCACTACACTAGTTCAGAACTTGCCCCCATCACTGCACTAGTTCAGAACTTGCCCCCATCACTGCACTAGTTCAGAACTTGCCCCCATCGCTACACTAGTTCAGAACTTGCCCCCATCGCTACACTAGTTCAGAACTTGCCCCCATCACTACACGAGTTCAGAACTTGCCCCCATCACTACACTAGTTCAGAACTTGCCCCCATCACTACACTAGTTCAGAACTTACCCCATCACTACACTAGTTCAGAACTTGCCCCCATCACTGCACTAGTTCAGAACTTGCCCCCATCACTACACTAGTTCAGAACTTGCCCCCATCACTACACTAGTTCAGAACTTGCCCCATCACTACACTAGTTCAGAACTTGCCCCATCACTACACTAGTTCAGAACTTGCCCCCATCACTACACTAGTTCAGAACTTGCCCCCATCACTACACTAGTTCAGAACTTGCCCCCATCACTGCACTAGTTCAGAACTTGCCCCCATCACTGCACTAGTTCAGAACTTGCCCCCATCACTGCACTAGTTCAGAACTTGCCCCCATCACTACACTAGTTCAGAACTTGCCCCCATCACTACACTAGTTCAGAACTTGCCCCCATCACTACACTAGTTCAGAACTTGCCCCCATCACTACACTAGTTCAGAACTTGCCCCCATCACTACACTAGTTCAGAACTTGCCCCCATCACTACACTAGTTCAGAACTTGCCCCATCACTACACTAGTTCAGAACTTGCCCCCATCACTACACTAGTTCAGAACTTGCCCCCATCACTACACTAGTTCAGAACTTGCCCCCATCACTACACTAGTTCAGAACTTGCCCCCATCACTACACTAGTTCAGAACTTGCCCCATCACTACACTAGTTCAGAACTTGCCCCCATCACTACACTAGTTCAGAACTTGCCCCCATCACTACACTAGTTCAGAACTTGCCCCCATCACTACACTAGTTCAGAACTTGCCCCCATCACTACACTAGCTTTGGCTTCTGACAGAATTCCACCACCTCTAGCGACGGACTTTAGCTTCAAATGTGCCGGAGTTACACTTTAAAGGAGCTGTTTTACTGAACACACTTCACCAGGGTTTGAATAGGGAGATCTCTAGATGACTCAAACACAACATGGTTAGGACATGGGAGAAAGTTTCAGTGGGTTTTGCTCTTAAAGCCCTTTGTTTTATTTGTGTTTTTAATTGCAGAAACACGAGGCGGGTTAAAGCCGCACTGCGGGACATGCCGGGAGGTACCTGGGCAGAGACGACAGGGCCAGAACCGAGTCCTGGTCCAGACGGTTCCGAGACAGACTCAGGGACTTCAGGGTCTGGAGCAGGTCTGGACCAGGACTGTGGAGGACAAAAGAATAAATCAGGACGAAACAAGGACTAAACAAGGACTAAACCAGGTCTAAACCAGGACGAAACCAGGTCTAAACCAGGACTAAACCAGGACTCAACCAGGTCTAAACCAGCACTCAACCAGGACTCAACCAGGACTCAACCAGGATTCAACCAGGTCTAAACCAGGACTAAACCAGGACTAAACCAGGTCTAAACCAGGACTAAACCAGGACTAAACCAGGACTAAACCAGGACTCAACCACGTCTAAACCAGGTCTAAACCAGGACTAAACCAGGACTAAACCAGGTCTAAACCAGGACTAAACCAGGTCTAAACCAGGACTAAACCAGGTCTAAATCAGGACTAAACAAGGTCTAAACCAAGACTAAACCAGGACTAAACCAGGACTAAACCGGGACTAAACCAGGTCTAAACCAGGACTAAACCAGGACTAAACCGGGACTAAACCGGGACTAAACCAGAACTAAACAAGGACTAAACCAGGTCTAAACCAGGTCTAAACCAGGTCTAAACCAGGTCTACACCAGGTCTAAACCAGGACTAAACCAGGACTAAAACAGGTCTAAACCAGGACTAAAACAGGTCTAAACCAGGACTAAAACAGGTCTAAACCAGGACTAAACCAGGACTAAACCGGGTCTGACCTGGAGAGAGTGGAGATCCAGTTTCCCTCCAGACTCAGGTCCTCCAGCTGTGGCCACATGGGGGCGCACTGCAGCACCTACGGCACAGCAAAGGTCAGAGGTCAGTCCCCTGCCCCCCTGACCTGCCCCCCTGCCCCTCTGACCTGTGTCCAGCAGAGGGCGCACTCATTCATAGCCAGCGCTGTGAGGTGGACGAACGCCCCAGAGAGTCCGGGGGGGTCCGAGGGCATCTGCAGCCGGTTAGAACTGCACACACGCGAGAAAGAGGGGTGTTTACTTCTCTGGGGTGTGACAGAGGGGGTATTTACTGCTCTGAGGTATTACAGAGGGGGTATTTACGTCTCTGGGGTGTTACAGAGGGGGTATTTACTTCTCTGGGGTGTGACAGAGGGGGTATTTACTGCTCTGGGGTATTACAGAGGGGGTATTTACGTCTCTGGGGTGTTACAGAGGGGGTATTTACGTCTCTGGGGTGTTACAGAGGGGTATTTACTGCTCTGGGGTAATACAGAAGGGTATTTACGTCTCTGGGGTGTTACAGAGGGGTATTTACTGCTCTGGGGTAATACAGAGGGGTATTTACTGCTCTGGGGTGTTACAGAGGGGGTATTTACTGCTCTGGGGTATTACAGAGGGGGTATTTACGTCTCTGGGGTGTTACAGAGGGGGTATTTACGTCTCTGGGGTGTTACAGAGGGGTATTTACTGCTCTGGGGTATTACAGAGGGGTATTTACTGCTCTGGGGTATTACAGGGGGGTATTTACTGCTCTGGGGTATTACAGAGGGGTATTTACTGCTCTGGGGTAATACAGAGGGGTATTTACTGCTCTGGGGTATTACAGAGGGGTATTTACTGCTCTGGGGTATTACAGAGGGGTATTTACTGCTCTGGGGTATTACAGAGGGGTATTTACTTCTCTGGGGTGTTACAGAGGGGTATTTACTTCTCTGGGGTATTACAGAGGGGGTATTTACTTCTCTGGGGTGTTACAGAGGGGTATTTACGTCTCTGGGGTATTACAGAGGGGGTATTTACGTCTCTGGGGTATTACAGAGGGGGTATTTACTTCTCTGGGGTGTTACAGAGGGGTATTTACTTCTCTGGGGTATTACAGAGGGGGTATTTACTTCTCTGGGGTGTTACAGAGGGGTATTTACTTCTCTGGGGTATTACAGAGGGGGTATTTACGTCTCTGGGGTATTACAGAGGGGTATTTACTTCTCTGGGGTGTTACAGAGGGGTATTTACTTCTCTGGGGTGTTACAGAGGGGTATTTACTTCTCTGGGGTGTTACAGAGGGGTATTTACTTCTCTGGGGTGTTACAGAGGGGTATTTACTTCTCTGGGGTATTACAGAGGGGTATTTACGTCTCTGGGGTATTACAGAGGGGGTATTTACTTCTCTGGGGTGTTACAGAGGGGTATTTACTTCTCTGGGGTGTTACAGAGGGGTATTTACTTCTCTGGGGTATTACAGAGGGGGTATTTACTTCTCTGGGGTGTTACAGAGGGGTATTTACGTCTCTGGGGTATTACAGAGGGGGTATTTACTTCTCTGGGGTGTTACAGAGGGGTATTTACTTCTCTGGGGTATTACAGAGGGGGTATTTACTTCTCTGGGGTGTTACAGAGGGGTATTTACTTCTCTGGGGTATTACAGAGGGGTATTTACTTCTCTGGGGTGTTACAGAGGGGTATTTACTTCTCTGGGGTATTACAGAGGGGTATTTACTTCTCTGGGGTGTTACAGAGGGGTATTTACTTCTCTGGGGTATTACAGAGGGGGTATTTACTTCTCTGGGGTGTTACAGAGGGGTATTTACTTCTCTGGGGTATTACAGAGGGGTATTTACTTCTCTGGGGTGTTACAGAGGGGTATTTACTTCTCTGGGGTATTACAGAGGGGTATTTACTTCTCTGGGGTGTTACAGAGGGGTATTTACTTCTCTGGGGTGTTACAGAGGGGTATTTACTTCTCTGGGGTGTTACAGAGGGGTATTTACTTCTCTGGGGTGTTACAGAGGGGTATTTACTTCTCTGGGGTGTTACAGAGGGGTATTTACTTCTCTGGGGTGTTACAGAGGGGGTATTTACTGCTCTGGGGTATTACAGAGGGGGTATTTACGTCTCTGGGGTGTTACAGAGGGGGTATTTACGTCTCTGGGGTGTTACAGAGGGGTATTTACTGCTCTGGGGTAATACAGAGGGGTATTTACTGCTCTGGGGTGTTACAGAGGGGGTATTTACTGCTCTGGGGTGTTACAGAGGGGGTATTTACTGCTCTGGGGTAATACAGAGGGGTATTTACTGCTCTGGGGTGTTACAGAGGGGGTATTTACTGCTCTGGGGTATTACAGAGGGGTATTTACTTCTCTGGGGTGTTACAGAGGGGGTATTTACGTCTCTGGGGTATTACAGAGGGGGTATTTACTTCTCTGGGGTGTTACAGAGGGGGTATTTACGTCTCTGGGGTATTACAGAGGGGGTATTTACTTCTCTGGGGTATTACAGAGGGGTATTTACTTCTCTGGGGTGTTACAGAGGGGTATTTACTTCTCTGGGGTATTACAGAGGGGTATTTACTTCTCTGGGGTGTTACAGAGGGGTATTTACTTCTCTGGGGTATTACAGAGGGGTATTTACTTCTCTGGGGTGTTACAGAGGGGTATTTACTTCTCTGGGGTATTACAGAGGGGTATTTACTTCTCTGGGGTGTTACAGAGGGGTATTTACTTCTCTGGGGTATTACAGAGGGGGTATTTACTTCTCTGGGGTGTTACAGAGGGGTATTTACTTCTCTGGGGTATTACAGAGGGGGTATTTACTTCTCTGGGGTGTTACAGAGGGGTATTTACTTCTCTGGGGTGTTACAGAGGGGTATTTACTTCTCTGGGGTATTACAGAGGGGTATTTACTTCTCTGGGGTGTTACTGAGGGTATTTACTTCTCTGGGGTGTTACAGAGGGGTATTTACTTCTCTGGGGTGTTACAGAGGGGTATTTACTTCTCTGGGGTGTTACAGAGGGGTATTTACTTCTCTGGGGTGTTACAGAGGGGTATTTACTTCTCTGGGGTGTTACAGAGGGGGTATTTACTTCTCTGAGGTGTTACAGAGGGGTATTTACTTCTCTGGGGTATTACAGAGGGGTATTTACTTCTCTGGGGTATTACAGAGGGGTATTTACTTCTCTGGGGTGTTACAGAGGGGTATTTACTTCTCTGGGGTATTACAGAGTGGTATTTACTTCTCTGGGGTGTTACAGAGGGGTATTTACTTCTCTGGGGTGTTACAGAGGGTATTTACTTCTCTGGGGTGTTACAGAGGGTATTTACTTCTCTGGGGTATTACAGAGGGTATTTACGTCTCTGGGGTATTACAGAGGGGTATTTACTTCTCTGGGGTGTTACAGAGGGTATTTACTTCTCTGGGGTATTACAGAGGGTATTTACTTCTCTGGGGTGTTAGAGGGGGTATTTACGTCTCTGGGGTATTACAGAGGGGGTATTTACTTCTCTGGGGTGTTACAGAGGGTATTTACTTCTCTGGGGTATTACAGAGGGTATTTACTTCTCTGGGGTGTTACAGAGGGTATTTACTTCTCTGGGGTATTACAGAGGGTATTTACTTCTCTGGGGTGTTACAGAGGGTATTTACTTCTCTGGGGTATTACAGAGGGTATTTACTTCTCTGGGGTGTTACAGAGGGTATTTACTTCTCTGGGGTGTTACAGAGGGGTATTTACTTCTCTGGGGTGTTACAGAGGGGTATTTACTTCTCTGGGGTATTACAGAGGGGTATTTACTTCTCTGGGGTGTTACAGAGGGGGTATTTACTTCTCTGGGGTGTTACAGAGGGGTATTTACTTCTCTGGGGTATTACAGAGGGGTATTTACGTATATGGGGTATTACAGAGGGGGTATTTACTTCTCTGGGGTGTTACAGAGGGGTATTTACTTCTCTGGGGTATTACAGAGGGGGTATTTACTTCTCTGGGGTGTTACAGAGGGGGTATTTACTTCTCTGGGGTGTTACAGAGGGGGTATTTACTTCTCTGGGGTGTTACAGAGGGGTATTTACTTCTCTGGGGTATTACAGAGGGGGTATTTACTTCTCTGGGGTGTTACAGAGGGGTATTTACTTCTCTGGGGTGTTACAGAGGGGGTATTTACTTCTCTGGGGTATTACAGAGGGGTATTTACTTCTCTGGGGTGTTACAGAGGGGGTATTTACTTCTCTGGGGTGTTACAGAGGGGTATTTACTTGTCTGGGGTGTTACAGTGGGGGTTTTTTCTTCTCTGGGGTGTTCCCGTGGGGTATTTACTTCTCTGGGGTGTTACAGAGGGGTATTTACTTCTCTGGGGTGTTACAGAGGGGTATTTACTTCTCTGGGGTATTACAGAGGGGTATTTACGTCTCTGGGGTATTACAGAGGGGGTATTTACTTCTCTGGGGTGTTACAGAGGGGTATTTACTTCTCTGGGGTATTACAGAGGGGGTATTTACTTCTCTGGGGTGTTACAGAGGGGGTATTTACGTCTCTGGGGTATTACAGAGGGGGTATTTACTTCTCTGGGGTATTACAGAGGGGGTATTTACTTCTCTGGGGTGTTACAGAGGGGTATTTACTTCTCTGGGGTATTACAGAGGGGGTATTTACTTCTCTGGGGTGTTACAGAGGGGTATTTACTTCTCTGGGGTGTTACAGAGGGGTATTTACTTCTCTGGGGTGTTACAGAGGGGTATTTACTTCTCTGGGGTATTACAGAGGGGGTATTTACTACTGTGGGGTGTTAAAGAGGGGTATTTACTTCTCTGGGGTGTTACAGAGTGGTATTTACTTCTCTGGGGTGTTACAGAGGTGTATTTACTTCTCTGGGGTATTACAGAGGGGTATTTACTTCTCTGGGGTGTTACAGAGGGGGTATTTACTTCTCTGGGGTGTTACAGAGGGGTATTTACTTCTCTGGGGTGTTACAGAGGGGGTATTTACTTCTCTGGGGTGTTACAGAGGGGTATTTACTTCTCTGGGGTGTTACAGAGGGGGTATTTACTTCTCTGGGGTATTACAGAGGGGGTATTTACTTCTCTGGGGTGTTACAGAGGGGTATTTACTTCTCTGGGGTGTTACAGAGGGGTATTTACTTCTCTGGGGTGTTACAGAGGGGTATTTACTTCTCTGGGGTGTTACAGAGGGGTATTTACTTCTCTGGGGTATTACAGAGGGGGTATTTACTTCTCTGGGGTGTTACAGAGGGGTATTTACTTCTCTGGGGTATTACAGAGGGGTATTTACTTCTCTGGGGTGTTACAGAGGGGTATTTACTTCTCTGGGGTGTTACAGAGGGGGTATTTACGTCTCTGGGGTATTACAGAGGGGTATTTACTTCTCTGGGGTATTACAGAGGGGGTATTTACTTCTCTGGGGTGTTACAGAGGGGTATTTACTTCTCTGGGGTATTACAGAGGGGGTATTTACTTCTCTGGGGTGTTACAGAGGGGTATTTACTTCTCTGGGGTGTTACAGATGGGTAATTTACTTCTCTGGGGTGTTACAGAGGGTTATTTACTTCTCTGGGGTATTACAGAGGGGGTATTTACTTCTCTGGGGTGTTACAGAGGGGTATTTACTTCTCTGGGGTATTACAGAGGGGTATTTACTTCTCTGGGGTGTTACAGAGGGGTATTTACTTCTCTGGGGTGTTACAGAGGGGTATTTACTTCTCTGGGGTATTACAGAGGGGTATTTACTTCTCTGGGGTGTTACAGAGGGGTATTTACTTCTCTGGGGTATTACAGAGGGGGTATTTACTTCTCTGGGGTGTTACAGAGGGGTATTTACTTCTCTGGGGTGTTACAGAGGGGTATTTACTTCTCTGGGGTGTTACAGAGGGGTATTTACTTCTCTTGGGTATTACAGAGGGGTATTTACTTCTCTGGGGTGTTACAGAGGGGTATTTACTTCTCTGGGGTATTATTTGACGCTAAAAAGAAGTTGTAACAAATAATAATTAAATATATGAATAATAAGTCAAATAAAAACATATTTAACAAGAGCTCCTCCAGAGGGGCAAAATACGCCCGTACTTTGAATTATTGTATATAGAATTAAGTTAGAATTTGTCAAACCTAGTTAAAGATGAACTGTTGGTGCAGTTTGGAAGTTTGACATTCCTACGTGAGACGGTTGTCGAGTTAGAGCGCGGACAAGAAATTGTCCACGGACAGACGGACAGACGGACAGACGGACAGACGGACAGACAGACGGACGGACAGACGGACGGATAATCAATAGGGAAATCTGGCTCTTGCAGTAGGAGTATGAGTATGACATCATCACATTCTAGAATCGGAATTCCACCAATCAGATCGCAGCAACAGAACTTAAAGACACTACAAAGGTTTAATGTGTCAAAGCTCAAAGAAGCAGAGAATGTGGGTTGTTCTCGCTTTCAGCAGCAGAACATTTGAGAAGAGAGTTCAGATCTACGGCACGTAACATAAAAGGACAGAGATGGAAGATAAAAAGACAGAGATGGAAAGAGGCTTCACTTCCACTGTGAGAGGGCACAGAGACAGACATCCATCCATCCATTTTCTCCCGCTTAATCCGACTGGGTCGCGGGGGCAGTTTGCTGCCCAATACTCATAGCACCTGACCCCCCCTATGAACCCCTCTGCAGGTGGTGAGCCCACAGGAGACAGAGACATGTCTCTGTGCAAAGATATCTATTTTCAAATACAAAACCAAACATGAACACTGTGTTCGAGGAATTGAGGAGGGAGCAGAAGTTGTGCGATGCTTTGCTCAACGTGGCCGGCGTGCAATTCCCAGCACACAAACTGGTTCTGTGTAGCTGCAGCACATACTTTAAAAGCCTCTTCACTGACAGGTCCAGCCCTGACTGCCAGGTGTTTGAGATCTCCAATGTGTCAGCTGATATCATGAAGATTATCCTGGACTACTGCTACACCGGGGTGGTGCACATCACCCAGGAAAACCTCCAGGAGCTCTTTATAGCTGCTGACTACTTAGATGTGAGCGGCATTACCGAAGTCTGCTGTCAGGTCATGAAGGAGCAAATGTCCCCCAGTAACTGCATCACTGTATGGGGTATCTCAAACAAGTACTACTACCCCCAGCTGAGGAAACAAGCCTTCTTATACGTCCTGAAGCATTTCGAAGAGGTGGTGACCAGCTCTGAAGAGTTCTTCCAGCTCTCCAGCGAAGACCTGTGTTCAGTCATTGATGATGATCGGCTGAACGTGAAGGAGGAGACCACCGTGTTAGTGGCAGTCATCAGATGGATTGCACATGCTCCTGAGGAAAGGAACCACTACTTGGCCGACCTCCTACTAAAAGTCCATCTGGGTCTGATCCATGTTGATTACTTCACTCAGTGCATGATTAGATATAACCTGTCCCACTACATTCATAACTGGAAGATTGTGGAGGAGAAGATCATAAAGGTGATGTTGGATGAAAGAGCTAGGAGGTACAATGCCTCCCTGCCCCCCACTCGTCTAGCCACTCCAAGGCTGCCCAGTGCGGTGCTTATGGTTATCGGTGGCTATAGCCTAAACAGAAGAAGAATCAACAGAATTGAAGTCTATGACAACCGCACCGATCGCTGGGTGGGTGTGGTTAATGATGACTGGACTCCAAGAGCCTATCACGGCAGTGTTCCTTAATGGATCTGTGTACGTGATTGGAGGGTTTGACGACAATCACCACCTCAACACTACCTGCAAGTACGACCTGGCAATTCACACGTGGCAAGAAATGTCACCCATGCATTCACGTAGGTGCTTCATTAGTGTGACTTTGCTGGATGGTTTGATCTACGCGATAGGCGGGTTCGATGGACTGGACTGGCTGAAGACAGCCGAAAGGTACTTGCCAGTGACCAATCAGTGGACCATGATTTCACCTATGAACAAAAAGAGGGGCGGTGCCAGCAGCACAGTGTACAATGGAAAGATCTACATTTGTGGAGGTTATAATGGTGAACATTGCCTGGCATCAGCTGAGACTTACAACCCACTAACCGAACAGTGGACCATGATAGCAGATATGTCCACCATGCGCTCTGGGGTCAGTGTCATCGCCTATGCCAATGAAATCTACGCTGTTGGTGGGTTTAATGGGGATTCCCGTTTGAACACTGTTGAAGCCTATAACCCCGGAACCAACACGTGGCGCCCCCTACCCAACATGTGGACCGGGCGCAGCAACTTTGGCATCGAGGTTGTTGACAATCAGCTATATGTTGTAGGCGGGTACAATCGGGGCACCCTTCGTTGTGCTGAATGTTTTGATGCAAGGACCGGAGTTTGGACTCGGGTGCGGGACATGGAGATCCCTCGTGGTGCCCTGAGCTGCTGTGTGGTGTTTGACCTTCCCAACATGGCCGACTTTGCTCCGCCCCGCCCTCCTCCTCATGACGATTCCACTGAGGAGTAGATGCGCACTCATTTAAATAAAAGCATCTATTAACTGCAAAAAAGTGTTCAGTTTTGTTGTTTTTTTATACACTAGTGACAGTAGCTCATTTGATATAGTGCTCGTCCTCTAATTTGAAGGTTGCCAGTTCGAATCCCGCTCTCAACATACACATCATTGGGAGAGTGATCAGATCCTCTGGCCCACAGGTTGGTGGTTCGATTCCAGCTCCCAAAGAAGAATGCTGTTGTGTCCTTTGGCGTGGTTCCCTGATGTAAAAGTGCTTTAAATGCATTGAAGGTGGAAAAGCTCTATATAAAATGTTACCATCAAATAGACTTTTTCCAGGTATTTAGTATGAAAAAGGGATGCACAAAAATGAGTATGACTGCTTCTTTCTGAGTACTTGAAGATACCGAGTACTGATACATGACATTATTTTTACATAGGTTTTATTATGAAGTAGATCTAATTAATTTCATAGGATTATTATAATAGAGCCTACTTAATGTGTCAAAGCTCAAAGAAGCAGAGAATGTGGGTTGTTCTCGCTTTCAGCAGCAGAACATTTGAGAAGAGAGTTCAGATCTACGGCAAGAGGGAAACAATAATCCTATACATTGTAAACAACAGAAAAGCACATTGATATTTTGCCTCTTCGTGAAGACAAAGCTTCAAAGACTTCAAAGCTTTGAAGTGTCCACAGACGGACGGACAGACAGACGGACGGACGGACAGACGGACGGACGGACGGACAGCGCCATACCATAATACGTCCCGTTTTATCACGGGCGTATAAAAAAATAAATAAAATAAAAAACACTTAAATAATAAATAAAATAAAAACAGACCTGAGCTGCA
Source organism: Odontamblyopus lacepedii (assembly GCA_034769755.1). NCBI lineage: Eukaryota > Metazoa > Chordata > Actinopteri > Gobiiformes > Gobiidae > Odontamblyopus > Odontamblyopus lacepedii. Next base: position 1,898,108 of record CM068353.1, read on the forward strand.
GTCCCTCCAGCGCCCCCATCTGCTCAGCGATCGCTGCTACATCGTCCCATCGGCCAATCAGAGAGCGGCTCAGGTCCAACCACCGCACATGTGACATCGTCAAGGACCAATCACAGCCCAGGACCCCCAGACCAATCACAGCCCAGGACCCAGACGAGGTTAGAGGATGCGCAGACGGGGTTAGAGGATGCGCAGACGGGGTTAGAGGATGCGCAGACGGGGTTAGAGGATGCGCACGCGGGGTTAGAGGAGGCGCAGACGGGGTTAGAGGATGCGCAGACGGGGCAGAGGATGCGCAGACGGGGTAGAGGAAGCGCACGCGGGGTTAGAGGAGGCGCAGACGGGGTTAGAGGATGCGCAGACGGGGCAGAGGAGGCGCAGACGGGGCAGAGGACGCGCAGAAAAAAACAGAGGAGACGCAGACAGGGCAGAGGATGCGCAGAAGAGAACAGAGGAGACGCAGACAGGGCAGAGGATGCGCAGACGGGGTTAAAGGATGCACAGACATGACAGAGGAGGCGCAGATGAGGTTAGAGAATGCGCAAACGGGGTTAGAGGATGCGCAGACGAGGTTAGAGGATGGGCAGACGGGGTAGAGGAGGCGCAAGCAGGGTTAGAGGAGGCGCAGATGGGGGTAGAGGATGCGCAGACGGGGGAGAGGATGCGCAAATGAGGCAGAGGATGCGCAGACAGGGTTAGAGGACGCGCAGGCAGGGTTAGAGGTGGTGCAGACGGGGTTAGAGGATGCACAGGCAGGGTTAGAGGTGGTGCAGACGGGGTTAGAGGATGCGCAGGCAGGGTTAGAGGATGCACAGATGGGTTAGAGGATGGGTTAGAGGATGCGCAGGCAGGGTTAGACGTGGTGCAGACGGGGTTAGAGGATGCACAGGCAGGGTTAGAGGATGCGCAGGCAGGGTTAGAGGATGCACAAATGGGTTAGAGGATGCGCAGACGGGGCAGAGGATGCGCAGACGGGGTTAGAGGATGCACAGACGGGGCAGAGGATACGCAGACAAGGTTAGAGGATGCGCAGATGGGGCAGAGGATGCGCAGGCAGGGTTAGAGGTGGTGCAGACGGGGCGGAGGATGTGCAGACGGGGTTAGAGGATGCGCAGACGGGGTTAAAGGAGGCAGTAGTAGGATATTGGGCGTAGTTTTCCGGATCTCTCCGTCCGCTCCGGCTCCGCTCACGTCGCGGTGGTTCAGGATGATGGAGGGAAGGCTCTCGAGGCTGAAACACAAACACAGGTGTGGTAAAGCTGCATTATGCAACTTTTCCCTTTTATCGCTGGGTTTCAGGTGATGTCACAACATTCTGCAGGAAAACAGGAGATAATCTGGGGCTCTTTGTAACGTGGGAGGAGCTTTTATGTAGAGTTTGAGGAGCTTTTACGGCGAGTTTGAGGAGCTTTTATGGCGAGTTTGAGGAGCTTTTATAGTGAGTTTGAGGAGCTTTTATGTAGAGTTTGAGGAGCTTTTATAGTGAGTTTGAGGAGCTTTTATGGCGAGTTTGAGGAGCTTTTATAGTGAGTTTGAGGAGCTTTTATGTAGAGTTTGAGGAGCTTTTACGGCGAGTTTGAGGAGCTTTTATGGCGAGTTTGAGGAGCTTTTATGGCGAGTTTGAGGAGCTTTTATGGTGAGTTTGAGGAGCTTTTATAGTGAGTTTGAGGAGCTTTTATGGTGAGTTTGAGGAGCTTTTATAGTGAGTTTGAGGAGCTTTTATGGCGAGTTTGAGGAGCTTTTATGGCGAGTTTGAGGAGCTTTTATAGTGAGTTTGAGGAGCTTTTATGGTGAGTTTGAGGAGCTTTTATGTAGAGTCTGAGGAGCTTTTATGTAGAGTCTGAGGAGCTTTTATGGCGAGTTTGAGGAGCTTTTACGGCGAGTTTGAGGAGCTTTTACGGCGAGTTTGAGGAGCTTTTACGGCGAGTTTGAGGAGCTTTTACGGCGAGTTTGAGGAGCTTTTACGGCGAGTTTGAGGAGCTTTTACGGCGAGTTTGAGGAGCTTTTACGGCGAGTTTGAGGAGCTTTTACGGCGAGTTTGAGGAGCTTTTACGGCGAGTTTGAGGAGATTTTATGATGCGTTTGAGGAGCTTTTATGGCAAACTTGGAGGAGCTTTTACGGCGAGTCTGAGGAGCTTTTATGGTGACTGGGAGGAGCTTTTATGGCGAACTTGGAGGAGCTTTTGTGGCGCATTTGAGGAGCTTTTATGGCGAGTCAGAGGACCTTTTATGGCAAGTTTGAGGAGCTTTTATGGCGAGTCAGAGTAGATTTTATGGCGAGTCAGAGTAGCTTTTATGGCGAGTCAGAGTAGCTTTTATGGCGAGTCAGAGTAGCTTTTATGGAAAGTTTGAGGAGCTTTTATGGCGAGTTTGAGGAGCTTTTATGGCGAGTTGGAGGAGCTTTTATGGCGAGTCGGAGGAGCTTTTATAGTGAGTTTGAGGAGCTTTTATGGTGAGTTTGAGGAGCTTTTATGGCGAGTTTGAGGAGCTTTTATGGCGAGTCAGAGGAGCTTTTATGGTGAGTTTGAGGAGCTTTTATGGTGAGTTTGAGGAGCTTTTATGGCGAGTTTGAGGAGCTTTTATGGCGCGTTGGAGGAGCTTTTATGGCGAGTTTGAGGAGCTTTTATGGCGAGTTGGAGGAGCTTTTATGGTGAGTTTGAGGAGCTTTTATGGTGAGTTTGAGGAGCTTTTATGGCGAGTTTGAGGAGCTTTTATGGCGCGTTGGAGGAGCTTTTATGGCGAGTTTGAGGAGCTTTTATGGCGAGTTGGAGGAGCTTTTATGGCGAGTTTGAGGAGCTTTTATGGCGAGTCAGAGGAGCTTTTATGGTGAGTTTGAGGAGCTTTTATGGCGAGTTTGAGGAGCTTTTATGGCGAGTTTGAGGAGCTTTTATGGCGCGTTGGAGGAGCTTTTATGGCGAGTTTGAGGAGCTTTTATGGCGAGTTTGTGGAGCTTTTATGGCGCGTTTGAGGAGCTTTTATGGCGAGTCGGAGGAGCTTTTATGGCGAGGGGGCGGGGCTCCGTTGTAGAGGGGGCGGGGCTTACCTGCGCACCCGGAGCTGTTCCCACTCCAGCTTCTTGGAGGAGATGCAGATTTCTTCACTCAGGACCTGGTCTGGGTCCACGTCGTAAACCTGATGCACGACCGTCAGGAAGTCCAGACCGAAGGAGACTTTAGCCGGACGCACGAAAGAACCAGAGCCCGAGACGCTGAGGAGAGACGAGACTGAACCAGGACTGAGCCAGGACTGACCCAGGACTGAACCAGGACTGAACCAGGACTAAACCAGTCCAGGGGGCTGTTCCAGAAAGCGGGTTAAACAAACTCTGAGTCTATCCCTGAACTCTGAGACAGGAAACTCTGAGTTTCTGGTTCCAGAGCCGCTGATATGAATGAGGTAAATCAGCTTTGAGCAGGTTCACCTCGAGTTACCTGCACGACTACTATAAAAAGCCACAGTCAATGGATCCCGAAACCATGAGTGTCACCATGACAACGACCAAAAAGAGATGGAGTTACTTCAGCTGGAGCTCGAGGTCCTCATGGAGGCTACGGGGAGAAGACATTTTCCATGATAAATCAAACACCTGCAGCGGCAAAGGAGAGAGAGGCACCATGGGAGGAAACTGCGGCCGAGTCAATGTGTAAGTTGGAACTGTTCAGTGCAGTTCACATTCAACTGTAAGATCATCGCTTATTTGCCTAGATGAATAGGAATAAAATCTGATTTTCATTAGGTGCAATCCAACGGGGGAGAGAAGAACTTGGAAGCAATGAAAAATGAAATATAAAAATATCGTCCAAAGCGTAAGGCATGTTTTTTTAAATGCCTTAGGTTGTTAAAGTAAATGTAAATTCAGTGGCTACTTCAAATAGTAATGCAAATTATTAACAAAATGCTGTTTTAACCTGACCTCCCACTTAAAACCTCACTGAGTAAATGAAAACTTGATATGTTTAGCCTCTACATTTATACTTTAATAGGCTGCATTTCAAATGTGGCTGTGCACATGAACACTCAATAAAATACTATTTCAGAAAAAAGATAACATTTGAGTTCTGCTCAGCCAACAGAAAGAAGGCAGAGACCAAAAAATGGGTGGAGGGCCACCTCCACCCACTGTGACCGAGGCTGAGGTGAGGCCCTCAGCCAAAACGCTCAGCGGCCAGTGGCCGAAGGCCCTGGGGGAAGAAGCTCTTCTGAGCCCAGCACATGGACACAAGAGCCTCCACCACCATCACCTGCAGCAGGCGTTTCAGCACCAGGGGAACTGTCCTCACCGCTCTGCACTGTGGCCTTGCCATAGTTGCTCCGCGTTGCCAATATTATAAAGAAAACTTCCGTTGGCATAAAAACATAGCGCTATGCACAAAATTTGAAGGGAAGTGAGCGCACGTGAACACACGTGAGTGTTGTTTGTAATGTGAGGCCGGAGGAGGCTTTAAGATAAATTATACTGTTTGACGAAAAGTGGTAGCACTCAAACGAGAAGAGAGAATATCCAGCCTGGGGCCAAAGATTCTCTCGCGGCGCAAAGTGTTTCTAATAATTTGTGCTTCAGTGTCAGTTGGGTTTGGGAGGAATGGACAAGCCATGTTGTCTCAAAGCAATTTTCATGCGAGAGGAGCGAAGAAACTCTGAGTTATTTCAAGAAAACCTGCCCCGAGCAGGTTAAGTTCACAGAGTCTGTTACCATGGTGACTGACAGTGTTTCAGTTACGGCGCTTTGTGGAACAGAAAACCCAGAGTTTCCCTCATCTCAGGGTGAACTTACTCAAAGTTTTCACATAACCCGCTTTCTGGAATAGCCCCCTGGACTAAACCAGGACTGTACCAGGACTGAACCAGGACTGAACCAGGACTGAACCAGGACTGAACCAGGACTGAACCAGGACTGAACCAGGATGAAACCAGGACTGAACCAGGACTGAACCAGGATGAAACCAGGACTGAACCAGGACTGAACCAGGATGAAACCAGGACTGAACCAGGACTGAACCAGGACTGAACCAGGATGAAACCAGGACTGAACCAGGACTAGTAGTAGTAGTAGCAGTATTAGCAGTTGTAGTAGTAGTATTTTGAGTAGTATTAGTCGTAGTTACCTGCAGGTGAAGTACTGCACTCCCTCGTGGACTCCATCATGTTTCCCTCGCTCAGGATTATCCCACTCCACTCCGAGCCACAGCCCTACAAACACACACATAAACACACAAACACACACATAAACACACACACACAAACATAAACACACATACACAAATAAACACATAAACACACCCCTACAAACACACATATAAACACACAGACCTACAAACACACATATAAACACACAAACACAGACCTACAAACACACACATAAACATGCAAACAAACACACAAATAGTCCCTATAGCTGTACAGCTACTCGCTCTTATGGAACAGATATTTATTTTTACTCCCTACAACTGTACTGTGCTCTTGCCTTTGGTCGGCGGTACCGGGCCCACGTACCGCACCGTGGCCCGCTCTCCGCCGCAGGACACCCGCCTCCCCACGGCATCCTCCGGCAGCGCGGGCTCCGGGTCCGCGGCCATGAGCGGCCGAGGGAGAGACGCGACAGGCGGCTACAGAGGCTCCGGGACACGCTGGTGAGCCGCGGAGCTAACGCCGGCTAAAGGCTAACATGGGCCGGGTGGGCTTCAGTAAAACTCTGAGGAAACGCTGCGGACAAACACCCGGAGACAGTTTGTTCGGTGATGAGCGGATAAAACGACGCGTTGAGAAGTGATTTAAAGTGAAATAAAGAGTTTAAAAGTGTAAATGAGTCTGGTCATGTCCGGGAGGAGCTACGGACCAAAACAAGAGCGCACCACCGGAAATCGGAAGTGACGCAGATCCGGTGTTACGCCGCAAAACTTAAGTTGCGCTTAAGTTTCAGTTTAGTTTAGTTTTTTTATTTATTTTCTATTGTTTTGTTTTGGTTGATTTATTTTTATTTGATTTTATTTCATATAGTTTATTTTGTTTTATTTTATTTGTATTTTTTCCATCTATGGTATGAACCTAAACGTTCGATACGATACGATACGATAAGATTCGGTCATTGTAGGCCTAGGGCCTATTGACCGCTCTTAATCAATGTAGCTTCTATAGACTATTTGCTTCTCGGATGACTGTTGCAGTTATGATCTCTTGACAGTACTTGAGGTCTGACCAGCAGGAGTCCAGGCGGCTTTGAAGCAATTGATGGTTTTTGCCATGACAACATCACTTGGAAGGTTGTTCCATAGATTTACGACTCTAAAACTGAAGACGTTTTTGCGTATTGAGTGATGCGCATACTATTTCTTCAGCTTCAGGGGGTGTCCTCTTGTCCTGGTGTCGTAGTCACGCAGTAGTGGGCTGTCAGTGGTGTAGGTTCCGTGTAAGTATTTCCATACCTCTATCATATCGCCTCTGGCTCGACGGTAGTACATGCTGGGGAGTTTCATTTGTTGTAATCTATCTTCATAGCTTAGATGTTTCAGCTTTGGAACTAGTTTAGTTGCTCTTCTTTGTATTTGCTCGACTGCTATTGCATCCTTCTTGTATAATGGTGCCCAAATCACATTTCCATATTCCAACAATGGTCTAACAAGTGATGTGAATAAGATTCTCACTATTTCTTCATCTAGATAAGTGTAAGACCGACGGATAACTGCAAGGATCCCGTTTGCCTTGTTTGCAACTTTTTGTATGTGGTCACTGAAATTTAAGCAGTAATCTACATGTACACCCAAATCTTTTTTAATCCTGGTTTCAGCAAGTGGTACATTGTTGGTATCCTCTTTCATTGTATATTCACATCCTGGGTTTGTTCTACCTATATGCATAACTTTACACTTGGCGGCATTGAACTTGAGCTGCCATTTCTCTGACCATTTTTCCATATTATTCAGGTCATCTTGGAGTAGATCAACATCAGATTTCTTCTTTATGATACGGAAAACCTTTGTGTCATCAGCAAACATCTGCACCATTGAGTTGACAACTTCTGGAAGGTCGTTTATATAAACAACAAACAGGACAGGGCCAAGTACACTTCCCTGTGGAATGCCGCTTACTACCGGGCTCCAGGCTGATGGCTCTCCATTCACCAAGACACGTTGCCTCCGATTTGTGAGAAAACTTGAGATCCACTGAAGTACATCCCCCTGTATACCATAACCATGAAGCTTTCTCAGGAGGCGCTGATGTGGCGCCGTGTCAAAAGCCTTCTGAAAGTCTAAATAAATTACATCGAGTGCACCTCCATCTTCAATGACTTGGGTCCAGGTATCAAGACATGCCAAGAGCTGAGTTGAGCATGACCTACCCCCTACGAAGCCATGTTGGTGTTTTGAGAGGAGGTTGTTTGATACCAGGTGGGTCATAATGGCATCACGGACAAAGGATTCCATGAGTTTACAGACCACTGATGTGAGGCTCACTGGCCGGTAGTTTCCAGGGCAGCTTCTGTCTCCCTTCTTAAAGATAGGGGAGACATGTCCATCCTTCCATGGCTGTGGACAGGTATTCTCCTCTGCAGACTGACTGAAAATGAGCTGGAGTGGGTGCGCCAATTCTTCGTTCAGTTCCTTGAGTATCCTTGGATAGATACCATCAGGTCCCGCTGCTTTGGATGGATTCAGGTTTGCAAGTTTCTTCTGGATCGCTTCTTCTGAGAAGGTGAGGTGTGTTAGTGGGGCTTGGAAGGGCCTTATCACGAAGGCTGGTATTGAAGAAGTGTCCTCCCTTGTGAAGACACTTGAGAAACAGTTGTTAAGAGTGTCTGCTTTATCTGCATCACATTGGGCCATACTGCCGTCAGGTCGCTTCAGGTCTGCCACAGCCACCTTCATCTTTCCTCGAGCATACTTGTAGAAAGCTTTAGGATTTGTTTTAGAGTTGAGCGCTATTTTCCGTTCTAATTCACGTTTAGCTTTTCGTGTCTCCCATTTTACTTGATTGCACATTTTGATATATGTAAGTCGGTCTTCTTCACTTCGTGACTCTCTCTTTTTTTCCGCTTAATGTGTTTATATTGTATTGTATTATTATATTATGAGACTCATATTTAGTCTTTGTTATTCAGAGAAATTGTGTAGAAAAGTTGCGCAAAGAGGGAAGGAGGAGGGGACACCTTTCCCGGAACACCGGCAGCTGACACGGGCGGAACTGAAGCAACAAACCGCCGCTGGAGGCGGGACTTGCAGGAAAACGGAAACGCAGGATTGTTATTTTACGTGTTTAATTATTAGTTTTTTGTTGGATTTTTGTTGTTGTTTTTTTAAGCGGGACTGTTGCTCCATAAACTCGCTGTAAATCGGGCTCTTCGCGCGGAAATGGAGCTGATCCGGAGGACATGATCCTGGCCCTGTTCCTGTCCCTGTCCCTGTCCCGGCTCCTCGCGTCAGTCTCCGCCGGGCCCGAGCCTCTGCCCCCGGGGGACGTGGAGCTGCAGGAGGTGAGTCCCGTGTCCCCGTGTCCCTGCTCAGAGAAGCCCTGCGTTTGGGTCTAAAGTAAGGCTATTCTTCGTTTGCAACCACGTGACCAAAATTGGTCACGTCATCGGTCGGCGCCATCTTGGTTGGTAGGTCTTTTAAAGAAAAGATAGAAGAGATTGGTTTTGATCCATATTCGCTAAAAAAATCCGAATTTTTTGAAGATTTGATTCATTTACCGAGTGTTGACTACCCAGACATAGTCAACTACCTCGTGTTTCGGACATCTTGGGCAACGGGAGAGCAATTTAGCAATTGGAAAGCGATGGAGTCGTACAATTTCTTTACCTCTGGTTGGGTTGGCACACTGCAGTTCAAGAAAGTTCCCAATAACAGAGTTCTGGTCTACGCAAGGGTAAGTTTTAGCGTTAATAACAAGTCTATTAAACTGACATTCTCTTGTGGAACATTCCATATAGTTTTTCCCTACAACAGCTGGGTTTGTTTTCCTTACCTATGTTGATTGAGGACAAGTTTCTATTGAAAATATACATTTGCCGATTTCACTTTTATTGTCAATATAACTTGATGTAATTTTTTTCTGAAAAATAAACCATTGCCAGCATTATTTCGTGAGGGCTTTGTAATGTAGCACTCAATGAATATAACTCAGACTCAGCTACCAAGAATTCGAATATCTTGATAGATATTTTCTACACTAAATAAAGAAAGCTAGTTCAGTTAATTTTCAAACTCATGTTATTTTGATCTTAATGTATTATTTGATACACAACCTCACAAGTTTAATCTTGCTTAAACGTTATAAAAACAATTCTGACTGCTTTACTGTAATAAAAAATGTGTAAAATGTATTATTATTATTATTATTATTATTATTATTATTATTATTATTATTATTTCAATTGATTTAGTTATTTGTTTTACTTCTAGGTAAATCACTCGCAGAGATCTCGCGAAACTCCATTGAAAACCTGGTTTTTATCAGAATCTGGAGGTACAGTTATCACAGCACACTGTGATTGCATGGCTGGCCTTGATGAGTGTTGTTCACATGTTGGTGCCATGTTGTGGGCTACATGGACATCTTCAAGAATTCGTGGTACTCTTACATGTACAGACGTTGCAAATAGATGGCTTCTCCCAGCATATGTCAAAGATATTCCCTACCTACCAGTTGCTGAAATGGACTTTACTTCTGCAAGGAAAAAGAAGCAACTGTTGGTTGAGAAAGACATAACGCCAAGAACAACAAGGCAGTTGCCTCCTACAGCACAACTTCATCGAGGAAAGTGAATTGGTCAAGTGTGATAATCAACAGTGCAAAATCAAGTGGTTCCACCTTAAATGCACTCATTTAACCAGTGCACCAGAAGGACAGTGGTTATGTGCTGATTGTTACAAGTAACTTTTTTTTATTATTCTCTGATTGATGTGCCTAGTGTAAGATGTAAGAGTGCAAGCACTAAATGTGTGCAATAGTTATGACAATTTAGTTGTAAATAGCACTACATTTCATAAGATAACACTATTTACTGCTATTTATGCCGTACACTTTTTAGTGATTGTACTCTAATCCATGAACTAAAACAATATCACTGTGTAATTTTATGCAAACTTTAATGTTTTCATTGTTTTACTAGTACTGTTTTTGGAAAATAATTAAATGATTTGTGGATTCGTATTGTTTACACTTAATATTGCTATGATTTTATTTGCAGCTATTTCCAAAGGTTTGTATTTTAAATTGTTTACTTATTACATGACTATTCATCTAATAGAAATAAAATATTTTTTTTCATTTCTGTTAGTTCAAAAGTCATGTAATAATTAAACACTTAAATAAACTATACTACCTTTTTGGGAATAGGCTGCAAATAAAATCATAGCAATGTAGAGTGTGAACAATAATTAATCCATCAAGTAGAGATTCAATTTGTACAATCAAACATTTACAACTCATCAAACAGTAACAATATTATTATGAACATGGCCAAAACAATAAATCTGTTAAAGTGCTTGTAACACTCGATAGTGCAATTTATATTACTTTTTATTTTGATAATAGTTATGAAGTAATAATTTCATCAACACTGTTTCGTGTTTATCGCTAGTGTCATTAGGGCTTATGGATTTATTGTTTGTATCCTCACCCTGAACTACATTGTAAATAGTAAAAATTTAGTGTTAATTGATTTGATTGATTCAACATTTCACATACAAGGGAAATTTTACAAAAGTTACAATTCACATAGTATTAAAGTATACATTGGTCATGTAAATTCACATTTACAGTTACTTTACATACATTTAAATACATTTCATATAGTATGTGAAAGGTTAGATTTTGCAATTGATTTTAAAATTAACAACATGTAAATATTGTTCAGATCTAATCAAACTAATGTTTTGGCTATTCATTTATAGTTTGAAATTGATTCAGTGTGAAAATCTGCACAGAATTTTAAATAGTTCTTGAACTATGTTCATTAGGGCATCATGCCAAGTATGAATGCAGTCTGTCTTATTTTTTTTAGTAAATATAAAGTATTATTTGACAATATAAACTCGACGCTCCTCGCTAAGTTTTCGCGTTTGTTCTCCTTGACTTTCAATGACTTTAGGAATCCTAAAAAAGCTATATTTCCCTTTCTCACATTGGGCATTATGACTACAACCATGCGCTGCGCAAGAAATTGGCATAATTACATAAAACAATTGAGCTATCGAGACTTAAAATACGCTATTATTCAATGTTATTGTATGAAGTGGGTGACCCGGCTACCAACCAAGATGGCCGACTTCCGGTTTTGTTTATGCATATTAATTAGTGATGACGTCAGTTGCAAACGAAGAATACCAGGACTAAACTAAGACTAAACCAGGACTGCACCAGGTCTAAACCAGGACTAAACCAGGTCTAAACTAGGTCTAAACCAGGTCTAAACCAGGTCTAAACCAGGACGATCACAGTTCTTGTCTGATCTGATCCTGCCAACAGTAAAGAGGAGCTTAAACTGTCATTTGTTTGGCCGAAATACAGAAATCTGTTTGTGAATGACAAAACGCTTCCGATGATTCTGTTTCTGGTAGTGAACGAGAGTGAAGGGCTCAAAATAAAAACAGAACAAAAATAAAACATTAAATCTAAACTCTGGATCTGTTTCTGTACGTTCTGACACTTTGAGGTGATTTCAAAAGAGCTGCCTGCAGGGGGCGCTCCTGACCCATATCCCGTATATCTGAGTGACTGTGACGTCCCCACAGCTTTTAGCATCAAACTTTAAATAGTTTAAGTCACTGATTTATGTTGTTTGTTCTGTTACGTACGAACAACAATAGAGTCACAATTTAACCAAATTCACTTTACTTTATGCTCGTTAAATTCTGCTCGTTCAGATTCTAGTAACGTTAGATATTGTAACTGTTTGAGATATTTTGTCATTTTATTTCAGAAATCATCACTCGGGGGAAAGCGGGAAGGGAACTTACTTAGCAACGAAACGAGCTGTCAGTCAAGCTGCTCTGAGCCTCGTCATTCTGGACTTAAACTGTTCGTCTGAAGCCGCCACACAGGATCCTGAACTTTTCATTTCTCTGTTTTGTTCCTAAATCAAGATCTGAACATAAATAATGGACCAATCAGACGCCTTCATTCCCCGAGGCCCCTCCCCCTAGCGTTAGCAACAAGTTTGATTGACAGCTCGTTTCGTTGCTAAGTAAGTTCCCTTCCCGCTTTCCCCCGAGTGACGATTTCTGAAATAAAATGGCCGAATAACGGGCGCCACATTTAACCACCTAAATCATGATTGGCTCTTGTGTTGCTATGATACTCGAGGGAGGATTTCCTAATATGGACGTGGCTCCAGATTCGCTCCTGTAACCGTGGCAATGGGAGCCTCATTTGAGCGACGCTGACGCTGTGGAGACGTCACACTCACTTAGACACTCAGATATACAGGATATGTTCCTGCAGGGGGCGCTCCTGAGCTGTGTTTCTCTGTGGTTCCTGCAGGGGGCGCTCCTGAGCTGGTCTCCCGGCGGCGGCGTCTCGTTCACGGTTCAGGCCTGGAGCTGGGAGCGGAGCCGCTGGGAGGACGTGGCCTCCTGCGTGCGGATGGCGGCGCCACCGTGTGACGTGAGCGCGCTGGTGCGGGGAGGGGCGGAGCCTGGAGTGTGGGCGGAGCCGGGGGCGGAGCCTGGTTGTGTGCCGCCGCTGCAGGTCAAAGGTCACAGAGGAGGGGCGGAGTCTGAGGCCGTGGAGGCGTGTACCAGGAACAACTCAACCTGCACCCCACAGGTACTGGACCAGAACTGAACCAGGACTGGACCAGGACTGAACCAGGACTGGACCAGGACTAAACCAGGACTAAACCAGGTCTAAACCAGGACTAAACCAGGTCTAAACCAGGACTAAACCAGGACTAAACCAGGACTAAACCAGGTCTAAACCAGGTCTAAACCAGGACTAAACCAGGACTAAACCAGGACTAAACCAGGACTAAACCAGGTCTAAACCAGGTCTAAACCAGGTCTAAACCAGGACTAAACCAGGACTAAACCAGGTCTAAACCAGGACTAAACCAGGTCTAAACCAGGACTGGGCCAGGACTAAACCAGGACTAAACCAGGTCTAAACCAGGACTAAACCAGGACTAAACCAGGACTAAACCAGGTCTAAACCAGGTCTAAACCAGGTCTAAACCAGGACTAAACCAGGACTAAACCAGGACTAAACCAGGACTAAACCAGGTCTAAACCAGGACTGGGCCAGGACTAAACCAGGACTAAACCAGGACTAAACCAGGTCTAAACCAGGTCTAAACCAGGTCTAAACCAGGCCTGGACCAGGCCTGGACTAGGACTAAACCAGGACTAAACCAGGTCTAAACCAGGACTAAACCAGGTCTAAACCAGGACTAAACCAGGCCTGAACCAGGCCTGGACCAGGACCAAACCAGGTCTAAACCAGGACTGGGCCAGGACTAAACCAGGACTAAACCAGGACTAAACCAGGTCTAAACCAGGTCTAAACCAGGCCTGGACCAGGCCTGGACCAGGCCTGGACTAGGACTAAACCAGGACTAAACCAGGTCTAAACCAGGTCTAAACCAGGTCTAAACCAGGACTAAACCAGGACTAAACCAGGACTAAACCAGGACTAAACCAGGTCTAAACCAGGACTAAACCAGGACTAAACCAGGTCTAAACCAGGTCTAAACCAGGACTAAACCAGGACTGGGCCAGGACTAAACCAGGACTAAACCAGGACTAAACCAGGACTAAACCAGGTCTAAACCAGGTCTAAACCAGGCCTGGACCAGGCCTGGACTAGGACTAAACCAGGACTAAACCAGGTCTAAACCAGGACTAAACCAGGACTAAACCAGGTCTAAACCAGGACTAAACCAGGCCTGAACCAGGCCTGAACCAGGCCTGGACCAGGACCAAACCAGGTCTAAACCAGGTCTAAACCAGGACTAAACCAGGACTAAACCAGGACTAAACCAGGACTAAACCAGGACTAAACCAGGTCTAAACCAGGACTAAACCAAGTCTAAACCAGGCCTGGACCAGGTCTAAACCTCCACTAAAACAGGACTAAACCAGGACTAAAACAAGAGTAAAACAAGACTAAAACTGGACCAGGATTAAACCAGGACTGAACTAGGTCTAAACCAGCTCTAAACCAGCTCTAAACTAGGTCTAAACCAGGACTGGACCAGGACTAAACCAGGTCTAAACCAGGACTAAACCAGGACTGGACCAGGACTGGACCAGGACTGGACCAGGTCTAAACCAGGTCTAAACCAGGATTAAACCAGGTCTAAACCAGGTCTAAACCAGGTCTAAACCAGGTCTAAACCAGGTCTAAACCAGGTCTAAACCAGGACTAAACCAGGTCTAAACCAGGACTAAACCAGGACCAAACCAGGACCAAACCAGGACCAAACCAGGACCAAACCAGGACCGAACCAGGACTGAACCAGGACTGAACCACGGGCCATGTTTCATTTCTGTCCCTGTCTCTCTGGCGTGACAGGTGAGCCTCTTGCCCCTGCCGGGCTCGCTCACGGTGCACCTGCCGCGGTCTCACCTGTGGCAGGAGCACGCGGACCACGCCCAGTACGAGGTGTGCGTGTGGCGTCAGGGGCGTCAGGAGCGGTCCTGCCGAGAGTCCGTGTCCTCCATCACCTTCTGGGACCTGGACGAGGGGCAGACGTACTGCGCCGCCGTCCGCCACCTGCTGTACGGGCGCCCGGAGGGTCCGCCGCGCTGCCCCGTGTGCCGCCGCCTGCCGCCCCCGCCGCCCCGGCACGCCTGGGTGGGTCTGGGGGTGGTCCTGCCCATTGCCGCGCTGATCCTGGGCTCGGCCGCGGCCTACGTCCTGATCTTCCACCGAGACCGAGTCAAACAGTGGCTCAAACCCGCTCCCACACCGCAGTGTCTCAGTCTGCCTCCAGAGGGCGCCGCGCTCTGCACCCCCACCGAGGAGCAGTGCTGCACCATCACCGGGTTCACAGAACTCAACCCGGACTGAAGAGGGACTAAAGCTGGGACTAAACCAGGACTGAACCGGGACTGAACCGGGACTGAACCGGGACTGAACAGGGACTGAACAGGACTGAACCGGGACTGAACAGGACTGAACCGGGACTGAACAGGACTGAACCGGGACTAAACCGGGACTAAACCGGGACTGAACAGGGACTAAACCAGGACTGAACCAAGACTAAACCAGGACTGAACCGGGACTAAACCAGGACTGAACCAGGACTGAACCAGGACTGAACCAGGACTGAACCAGGAATAAACCAGGACATTTTTGACCTTCACAAACCTTTTTCTTTACTGAAAATGTTCTGCAACAACAAATCCTCCGAACAGTCTGGAGCTTGAAAGAACTAAAATTCCACTGATTTAGAAAATTATTCCCCTGATGCGACAGAAAAGTGACTCTTCCATGATTGTGGCTGGTCTATTTTCTTCAGTTATTTCCTATAAACATGTGACTGTGTGATCCAAGAACATTTCTGAGGAGTTTTGTGGAGCTGCAGGGAGTGAGCCGCGATATTTAGAGTCCAGAGGGCGTTTCCAATCAAACATGTGCATTTTCGATGTAAATGAGATGTAAATGAGCGAGGAGGTGAATTTGGTGCAACTCGGGCCCGTCTGAAGCTGAAGTCCCTGTCTCGAGGTGGTGGAGGGTGATGGGGGCAAGTTCTGAACTAGTGCAGTGATGGGGGCAAGTTCTGAACTAGTGTAGTGATGGGGGCAAGTTCTGAACTAGTGTAGTGATGGGGGCAAGTTCTGAACTAGTGCAGTGATGGGGGCAAGTTCTGAACTAGTGTAGTGATGGGGGCAAGTTCTGAACTAGTGTAGTGATGGGGGCAATATAAGAAAACAATTCTTATATTTGTCTGCCCCATTTACACTGATTAATACAAATTATACAAATGATTCTTTTCTCCCATTGGCCCTGTTCCCTTTTTCATTACTCATTTCAAAATTTAACACAAATTCACAACAGACTTTCAGTCACAGTCAAGTTGGTACGTTCTGATTTGTTCTGTTTTATACTTTTCTTTAAATTGTAAAATATTTTGACGGTGTTTTAATTCGTTCTCTTGTGACTTCCCCAGTTTCACACCTACTACAGATAAACACTTTTATTTTAAGGTTGTTCGTGCAAACTGGTGTTTAAAGTCAAATTTCCTCCTGTGATTTTCATCCTCTGAGGTAAAAATAACATGAACGGAGCCGATCGGATGTTTCTTGGTTTTGTTTGTTCGTGTCCGTTCTGTTTGGAGAGAAAATGAGAATAAAGTTTATTTTTTGTATATCTGCGGAACTCCTTTTCGTCATGTGTTTGCCGCGATGGAAGAAGGACTCCGTTTTGTTGCTAAAATAAAACTCCAGATGCGTTTCCGGGACTGGCAGGTCCAGGACAGGGAAATCGGGTGTGGGAAATACACGGGAAAGGAATACAATGGAGAAAGAGATTAAGGAATTTAAAATTACCGGTAAATTTGATTTGGTTGAATTACAACAGCAGCACAGAAGGAATAATAGCTTAAAAGTTTTATTTAAGTTTGTCAGAGATACTAATTTGATACTAATTTTCCTTTGGTTATCATTTGATCACAGGTGTGTTATTAGTAGAATTATTATTGTATTTTATTTTATTGTATTTTATTTTTATTTATTTTTATTTTATTTTTATTTTAATCGCATTTAAAGTTCACACTCATCAGATGGTGGTGGTAGTGATCATTTTTATTTTATTGTATTATCTTGGATTTTATTTTAATTTAGTTTTATTTTATTTCATTTTAGTCACGTTTAAAGTTCACACGCATCGTCAGCTGGTGTCGGTAGTGATTATTTTATTTTATTATATTGGATTTTATTTTAATTTATTTATATTTTATTTTAGTCGCAGATGAGGACGGTAGTGATCAGTAGTTGTTGCCAAGCGCCAATAAAACCTCACAAAACAAGAAGAAGAGGAGGAACCTGTGCTTGGTTTTTCTGTTCCCGCTCGGACACATTTCGCCGCGGTACCGCTGAAAAACGTGTTGTAAACAAATGTCCGCTCCGAGAATCCTCCCAAACTTTACGGATTAAACACGAATTAAATTTACTTTACGGATTAAACACGAATTAAACTCACTTTACGGATTAAACACGAATTAAACTAACTTTACGGATTAAACACGAATTAAACTAACTTCAGGGATTAAACACGAATTAAAGTGACTCCGTTTAATCTGAAGAGGAAAAACATGAAGAGGAAACACAAGCCGAGGTTTGTCTCTGAAATGTTTTTATTGTGAACATTTCAATCTGAGAGTTCAGGATCTTTAATCTGGTCCTGGTTCTGTTCAGTCCGGATCCCGTGGACTACGAGGTCGGGCTGGTCTCAGGGAGTCTCGCAAAGTCCGGGTCCGGGTCCGGGTCTCTCTCGGCACTGTTCACCGCCTCAGCGCCCTCATCTGCGCTGTTCCAACCTGCTCCGGAGGTAAATCCTGGTCTAGTCCTGGTTTAGACCTGGTTTAGTCCTGGTTCAGTCCTGGTTCAATCCCGGTTTAGTCCTTGTTATTTTATCGTCATTTCGCATCAGATTTTATGCCCATTTCTCCCAATTTACACCAAACCTGAAGGAACAAAGAACTGAGGGAACAAAGAACTGAGGGAACAAAGAACTGAGGGAACATAGAACTGAGGGAACATAGAACTGAGGGAACATAGAACTGAGGGAACATAGGACTAAGGGAACATAGAGGAGGGAACATAGGGCTGAGGGAACATAGAGGAGGAAACATAGGGCTGAGGGAACATAGGGCTGAGGGAACATAGAACTGAGGGAACATAGAGCTGAGGGAACATAGGACTAAGGGAACATAGAGGAGGGAACATAGGGCTGAGGGAACATAGAGGAGGAAACATAGGGCTGAGGGAACATAGGGCTGAGGGAACATAGAACTGAGGGAACATAGAGCTGAGGGAACATAGGACTAAGGGAACATAGAGGAGGGAACATAGGGCTGAGGGAACATAGGCCTGAGGGAACATAGGGCTGAGGGAACATCGGACTGAGGGAACATAGGGCTGAGGGAACATAGGGCTGAGGGAACATAAGACTGAGGGAACATAGAGGAGGGAACATAGGACTGAGGGAACATAGGGCTGAGGGAACATAGGGCTGAGGGAACATAGGGCTGAGGGAACATAAGACTGAGGGAACATAGGGCTGAGGGAACATAGGACTGAGGGAACATAGGACTGAGGGAACATAGGGCTGAGGGAACATAGGACTGAGGGAACAGAGGAGGGAACATAGGACTGAGGGAACATAGAGGAGGGAACATAGAGGAGGGAACATAGGACTGAGGGAACATAGAGGAGGGAACATAGGACTGAGGGAACATAGAGGAGGGAACATAGGGCTGAGGGAACATAGAAGAGGGAACATAGGGCTGAGGGAACCTTGAGGCTGAGGAACCTTGGATCTAAGGAACCTTGAGGCTGAAGAACCTTGAGGCTGAGGAACCTTGGGGCTGAGGAACCTTGGGTCTGAGGAACCTTGGGGCTGAGGAACCTTGGGTCTGAGGAACCTTGGGTCTGAGGAACCTTGGGGCTGAGGAACCTTGGGTCTGAGGAACCTTGGGTCTGAGGAACCTTGGGGCTGAGGAACCTTGGGGCTGAGGAACCTTGGGGCTGAGGAACCTTGGGGCTGAGGAACCTTGGGGCTGACCTCGTGTTTCTTTCCAGGTCATAAAAAACGTGGAACCGAAAGAAAAAACAAAAGCTCCAGAAGTTCAGACCCAAAAGAAGAAACTCACAGAGACTCCAGAGTCCGAGACCAGAGTCCAGACCAGGTATGAGTCCCAGTTCTGTCCCGGTTTAGTCTCGGTTCGGTCCTGGTTCGGTCCCGGTTCAGTTCAGGTTCAGTCCCGGTTCAGTCCCGGTTCAGTCCCGGTTCAGTCCCGGTTCAGTCCTGGTTCTGGTCTCACAGGGAGCGGGCTCTTGAGGCGGGGGATCAGACGGACGGGCCTGGGCCTCGGGTCAAACGCAGGAGGACGTCGCCCGGAGACGAGGACGGAGTCGAGTTCTGGGTCAAACAGCGACAGAAACGCAGAGAAAACAGAGAGAAGGAGAAGGAGCGAGAGACGAGGACAGTGTTTGTGGGGAACCTGCCGCTGTCCTGCACCAAGAAGGTCCTTTTCTCTGTCCTTTCCTCTGTCCTCTGTCCTCTGTCCTTTCCTCTGTCCTCTGTCCTTTCCTCTGTCCTCTGTCCTTTTTTCTGTCCTCTGTCCTTTCCTCTGTCCTTTCCTCTGTCTTTTCCTCTGTCCTGCACCAAGAAGGTGTCTCCTCCCTCCTTTCCTCTTTCCTCCCTCCTTTCCTCTCTCCTCCCCTCTCTCCTTTCCTCTCTCCTTTCCTCTCTCCATTCCCCTCTCCTCTCCTTTCCTCTCTCCTTTCCTCTCTCCTCTCCTCTCTCCTTTCCTCTCTCCTCTCTTCTCTCCTTTCCCCCCTCTTTAATGATCTGCTAAATGCTGATAATTCACACTTCTATTCACAGCTCATTTACAAAAAATAAAAATACTGGCACTAAAAATAAAAATACTGGCACTAAAAATAAAAATACTGGCACTAAAAATAAAAATACTGGCACTAAAAATAAAAATACTGGCGTTAAAAATAAAAATACTGGCGCTAAAAATAAAAATACTGGCACTAAAAATATTGGCTCTAAAAATAAAAATACTGGCTCTAAAAATAAAAATACTGGCTCTAAAAATAAAAATACTGGCTCTAAAAATAAAAATACTGGCTCTAAAAATAAAAATACTGGCTCTAAAAATAAAAATACTGGCTCTAAAAATAAAAATACTGGCTCTAAAAATAAAAATACTGGCTCTAAAAATAAAAATACTGGCGCTAAAAATAAAAATACTGGCTCTAAAAATAAAAATACTGGCACTAAAAATAAAAATACTGGCTCTAAAAATAAAAATACTGGCGTTAAAAATAAAAATACTGGCGTTAAAAATAAAAATACTGGCGTTAAAAATAAAAATACTGGCTCTAAAAATAAAAATACTGGCTCTAAAAATAAAAATACTGGCTCTAAAAATAAAAATACTGGCTCTAAAAATAAAAATACTGGCTCTAAAAATAAAAATACTGGCTCTAAAAATAAAAATACTGGCACTAAAAATAAAAATACTGGCTCTAAAAATAAAAATACTGGCTCTAAAAATAAAAATACTGGCACTAAAAATAAAAATACTGGCTCTAAAAATAAAAATACTGGCTCTAAAAATAAAAATACTGGCTCTAAAAATAAAAATACTGGCTCTAAAAATAAAAATACTGGCACTAAAAATAAAAATACTGGCCTTAAAAATAAAAATACTGGCACTAAAAATAAAAATATTGGCTCTAAAAATAAAAATACTGGCTCTAAAAATAAAAATACTGGCTCTAAAAATAAAAATACTGGCTCTAAAAATAAAAATACTGGCTCTAAAAATAAAAATACTGGCTCTAAAAATAAAAATACTGGCTCTAAAAATAAAAATACTGGCACTAAAAATAAAAATACTGGCTCTAAAAATAAAAATACTGGCTCTAAAAATAAAAATACTGGCTCTAAAAATAAAAATACTGGCGTTAAAAATAAAAATACTGGCGCTAAAAATAAAAATACTGGCACTAAAAATATTGGCTCTAAAAATATTGGCTCTAAAAATAAAAATACTGGCTCTAAAAATAAAAATACTGGCGCTAAAAATAAAAATACTGGCGCTAAAAATAAAAATACTGGCTCTAAAAATAAAAATACTGGCACTAAAAATAAAAATACTGGCGTTAAAAAT
Source organism: Odontamblyopus lacepedii (assembly GCA_034769755.1). Taxonomy (NCBI): domain Eukaryota; kingdom Metazoa; phylum Chordata; class Actinopteri; order Gobiiformes; family Gobiidae; genus Odontamblyopus; species Odontamblyopus lacepedii. Next base: position 1,918,953 of record CM068353.1, read on the forward strand.
AAAAATACTGGCTCTAAAAATAAAAATACTGGCGCTAAAAATAAAAATACTGGCTCTAAAAATAAAAATACTGGCACTAAAAATAAAAATACTGGCGTTAAAAATAAAAATACTGGCGTTAAAAATAAAAATACTGGCGTTAAAAATAAAAATATTGGCTCTAAAAATAAAAATACTGGTTCTAAAAATAAAAATACTGGTTCTAAAAATAAAAATACTGGTTCTAAAAATAAAAATACTGGTTCTAAAAATAAAAATACTGGTTCTAAAAATAAAAATACTGGCTCTAAAAATAAAAATACTGGCACTAAAAATAAAAATACTGGCTCTAAAAATAAAAATACTGGCTCTAAAAATAAAAATACTGGCTCTAAAAATAAAAATACTGGCTCTAAAAATAAAAATACTGGCACTAAAAATAAAAATACTGGCCTTAAAAATAAAAATACTGGCACTAAAAATAAAAATATTGGCTCTAAAAATAAAAATACTGGCTCTAAAAATAAAAATACTGGTTCTAAAAATAAAAATACTGGCGTTAAAAATAAAAATACTGGCTCTAAAAATAAAAATACTGGCTCTAAAAATAAAAATACTGGCTCTAAAAATAAAAATACTGGCTCTAAAAATAAAAATACTGGCTCTAAAAATAAAAATACTGGCTCTAAAAATAAAAATACTGGCACTAAAAATAAAAATACTGGCTCTAAAAATAAAAATACTGGCTCTAAAAATAAAAATACTGGCTCTAAAAATAAAAATACTGGCTCTAAAAATAAAAATACTGGCGTTAAAAATAAAAATACTGGCGCTAAAAATAAAAATACTGGCACTAAAAATATTGGCTCTAAAAATAAAAATACTGGCTCTAAAAATAAAAATACTGGCGTTAAAAATAAAAATACTGGCTCTAAAAATAAAAATACTGGCACTAAAAATAAAAATACTGGCGTTAAAAATAAAAATACTGGCGTTAAAAATAAAAATACTGGCGTTAAAAATAAAAATATTGGCTCTAAAAATAAAAATACTGGTTCTAAAAATAAAAATACTGGCTCTAAAAATAAAAATACTGGTTCTAAAAATAAAAATACTGGCTCTAAAAATAAAAATACTGGTTCTAAAAATAAAAATACTGGCTCTAAAAATAAAAATACTGGCTCTAAAAATAAAAATACTGGCGTTAAAAATAAAAATACTGGCTCTAAAAATAAAAATACTGGCGTTAAAAATAAAAATACTGGCGCTAAAAATAAAAATACTGGCACTAAAAATATTGGCTCTAAAAATAAAAATACTGGCTCTAAAAATAAAAATACTGGCTCTAAAAATAAAAATACTGGCGTTAAAAATAAAAATACTGGCTCTAAAAATAAAAATATTGGCTCTAAAAATAAAAATACTGGTTCTAAAAATAAAAATACTGGCTCTAAAAATAAAAATACTGGCTCTAAAAATAAAAATACTGGTTCTAAAAATAAAAATACTGGTTCTAAAAATAAAAATACTGGTTCTAAAAATAAAAATACTGGCTCTAAAAATAAAAATACTGGCTCTAAAAATAAAAATACTGGCTCTAAAAATAAAAATACTGGTTCTAAAAATAAAAATACTGGTTCTAAAAATAAAAATACTGGTTCTAAAAATAAAAATACTGGTTCTAAAAATAAAAATACTGGCACTAAAAATAAAAATACTGGTTCTAAAAATAAAAATACTGGTTCTAAAAATAAAAATACTGGCGTTAAAAATAAAAATACTGGTTCTAAAAATAAAAATACTGGCGTTAAAAATAAAAATACTGGCTCTAAAAATAAAAATACTGGCGTTAAAAATAAAAATACTGGTTCTAAAAATAAAAATACTGGCGTTAAAAATAAAAATACTGGTTCTAAAAATAAAAATACTGGTTCTAAAAATAAAAATGCTGGTTCTAAAAATAAAAATACTGGCGTTAAAAATAAAAATACTGGTTCTAAAAATAAAAATACTGGCGTTAAAAATAAAAATACTGGTTCTAAAAATAAAAATACTGGTTCTAAAAATAAAAATACTGGCGTTAAAAATAAAAATACTGGTTCTAAAAATAAAAATACTGGTTCTAAAAATAAAAATACTGGTTCTAAAAATAAAAATACTGGTTCTAAAAATAAAAATACTGGTTCTAAAAATAAAAATACTGGCTCTAAAAATAAAAATACTGGTTCTAAAAATAAAAATGCTGGTTCTAAAAATAAAAATACTGGCTCTAAAAATAAAAATACTGGCGTTAAAAATAAAAATACTGGTTCTAAAAATAAAAATACTGGTTCTAAAAATAAAAATACTGGCTCTAAAAATAAAAATACTGGTTCTAAAAATAAAAATACTGGCTCTAAAAATAAAAATACTGGCGTTAAAAATAAAATATTGACTCTAAAAATAAAAATACTGGCGTTAAAAATAAAAATACTGGTTCTAAAAATAAAAATACTGGTTCTAAAAATAAAAATGCTGGTTCTAAAAATAAAAATACTGGCGTTAAAAATAAAAATACTGGTTCTAAAAATAAAAATACTGGCGTTAAAAATAAAAATACTGGTTCTAAAAATAAAAATACTGGTTCTAAAAATAAAAATACTGGCGTTAAAAATAAAAATACTGGTTCTAAAAATAAAAATACTGGTTCTAAAAATAAAAATGCTGGTTCTAAAAATAAAAATACTGGCTCTAAAAATAAAAATACTGGCGTTAAAAATAAAAATACTGGTTCTAAAAATAAAAATACTGGCTCTAAAAATAAAAATACTGGCGTTAAAAATAAAAATACTGGCTCTAAAAATAAAAATACTGGTTCTAAAAATAAAAATACTGGTTCTAAAAATAAAAATACTGGTTCTAAAAATAAAAATACTGGCTCTAAAAATAAAAATACTGGCGTTAAAAATAAAAATACTGGTTCTAAAAATAAAAATACTGGTTCTAAAAATAAAAATACTGGTTCTAAAAATAAAAATACTGGTTCTAAAAATAAAAATACTGGTTCTAAAAATAAAAATACTGGTTCTAAAAATAAAAATACTGGTTCTAAAAATAAAAATACTGGCTCTAAAAATAAAAATACTGGTTCTAAAAATAAAAATGCTGGTTCTAAAAATAAAAATACTGGTTCTAAAAATAAAAATATTGGCTCTAAAAATAAAAATACTGGTTCTAAAAATAAAAATACTGGTTCTAAAAATAAAAATACTGGTTCTAAAAATAAAAATACTGGCTCTAAAAATAAAAATACTGGTTCTAAAAATAAAAATGCTGGTTCTAAAAATAAAAATGCTGGTTCTAAAAATAAAAATACTGGCGTTAAAAATAAAAATACTGGTTCTAAAAATAAAAATACTGGTTCTAAAAATAAAAATATTGGCTCTAAAAATAAAAATACTGGTGTTAAAAATAAAAATACTGGTTCTAAAAATAAAAATACTGGCTCTAAAAATAAAAATACTGGTTCTAAAAATAAAAATACTGGCGTTAAAAATAAAAATACTGGTTCTAAAAATAAAATATTGGCTCTAAAAATAAAAATACTGGCGTTAAAAATAAAAATGCTGGTTCTAAAAATAAAAATACTGGCGTTAAAAATAAAAATATTGGCTCTAAAAATAAAAATACTGGTGTTAAAAATAAAAATACTGGTTCTAAAAATAAAAATACTGGCTCTAAAAATAAAAATACTGGTTCTAAAAATAAAAATACTGGCGTTAAAAATAAAAATACTGGTTCTAAAAATAAAAATACTGGTTCTAAAAATAAAAATACTGGTTCTAAAAATAAAAATACTGGCGTTAAAAATAAAAATACTGGTTCTAAAAATAAAAATACTGGCGTTAAAAATAAAATATTGGCTCTAAAAATAAAAATACTGGCGTTAAAAATAAAAATATTGGCTCTAAAAATAAAAATACTGGCGTTAAAAATAAAAATACTGGTTCTAAAAATAAAAATACTGGCTCTAAAAATAAAAATATTGGCTCTAAAAATAAAAATACTGGTTCTAAAAATAAAAATACTGGCACTAAAAATAAAAATACTGGCTCTAAAAATAAAAATACTGGTTCTAAAAATAAAAATACTGGCTCTAAAAATAAAAATACTGGTTCTAAAAATAAAAATGCTGGTTCTAAAAATAAAAATACTGGTTCTAAAAATAAAAATACTGGCGTTAAAAATAAAAATACTGGTTCTAAAAATAAAAATACTGGCTCTAAAAATAAAAATACTGGCGCTAAAAATAAAAATGCTGGTTCTAAAAATAAAAATACTGGTTCTAAAAATAAAAATACTGGCTCTAAAAATAAAAATACTGGTTCTAAAAATAAAAATACTGGCTCTAAAAATAAAAATACTGGTTCTAAAAATAAAAATGCTGGTTCTAAAAATAAAAATACTGGTTCTAAAAATAAAAATACTGGTTCTAAAAATAAAAATACTGGCTCTAAAAATAAAAATACTGGTTCTAAAAATAAAAATACTGGCTCTAAAAATAAAAATACTGGTTCTAAAAATAAAAATACTGGCTCTAAAAATAAAAATACTGGTTCTAAAAATAAAAATGCTGGTTCTAAAAATAAAAATGCTGGTTCTAAAAATAAAAATACTGGTTCTAAAAATAAAAATACTGGTTCTAAAAATAAAAATACTGGTTCTAAAAATAAAAATACTGGCTCTAAAAATAAAAATACTGGTTCTAAAAATAAAAATGCTGGTTCTAAAAATAAAAATACTGGCGTTAAAAATAAAAATACTGGTTCTAAAAATAAAAATACTGGTTCTAAAAATAAAAATACTGGCTCTAAAAATAAAAATATTGGCTCTAAAAATAAAAATACTGGTGTTAAAAATAAAAATACTGGTTCTAAAAATAAAAATACTGGTTCTAAAAATAAAAATACTGGCTCTAAAAATAAAAATACTGGTTCTAAAAATAAAAATACTGGCTCTAAAAATAAAAATACTGGTTCTAAAAATAAAAATACTGGCTCTAAAAATAAAAATACTGGTTCTAAAAATAAAAATGCTGGTTCTAAAAATAAAAATGCTGGTTCTAAAAATAAAAATACTGGTTCTAAAAATAAAAATACTGGTTCTAAAAATAAAAATACTGGTTCTAAAAATAAAAATACTGGCTCTAAAAATAAAAATACTGGTTCTAAAAATAAAAATGCTGGTTCTAAAAATAAAAATGCTGGTTCTAAAAATAAAAATACTGGCGTTAAAAATAAAAATACTGGTTCTAAAAATAAAAATACTGGTTCTAAAAATAAAAATACTGGCTCTAAAAATAAAAATATTGGCTCTAAAAATAAAAATACTGGTGTTAAAAATAAAAATACTGGCTCTAAAAATAAAAATACTGGTTCTAAAAATAAAAATACTGGCTCTAAAAATAAAAATACTGGCTCTAAAAATAAAAATACTGGTTCTAAAAATAAAAATACTGGCTCTAAAAATAAAAATACTGGCGTTAAAAATAAAAATATTGGCTCTAAAAATAAAAATACTGGCTCTAAAAATAAAAATACTGGCGTTAAAAATAAAAATATTGGCGCTAAAAATAAAATACTGGTTCTAAAAATAAAAATACTGGTTCTAAAAATAAAAATACTGGCGTTAAAAATAAAAATATTGGCTCTAAAAATAAAAATACTGGTTCTAAAAATAAAAATGCTGGTTCTAAAAATAAAAATGCTGGTTCTAAAAATAAAAATACTGGCGTTAAAAATAAAAATACTGGTTCTAAAAATAAAAATACTGGCGTTAAAAATAAAAATACTGGTTCTAAAAATAAAAATACTGGCTCTAAAAATAAAAATATTGGCTCTAAAAATAAAAATACTGGTGTTAAAAATAAAAATACTGGTTCTAAAAATAAAAATACTGGCTCTAAAAATAAAAATACTGGCGTTAAAAATAAAATACTGGTTCTAAAAATAAAAATACTGGTTCTAAAAATAAAAATACTGGTTCTAAAAATAAAAATACTGGCGTTAAAAATAAAAATATTGGCTCTAAAAATAAAAATACTGGCGCTAAAAATAAAAATGCTGGTTCTAAAAATAAAAATACTGGCGTTAAAAATAAAAATACTGGTTCTAAAAATAAAAATATTGGCTCTAAAAATAAAAATACTGGTTCTAAAAATAAAAATACTGGTTCTAAAAATAAAAATACTGGTTCTAAAAATAAAAATACTGGTTCTAAAAATAAAAATACTGGCGTTAAAAATAAAAATATTGGTTCTAAAAATAAAAATACTGGCTCTAAAAATAAAAATACTGGTTCTAAAAATAAAAATACTGGCGTTAAAAATAAAATACTGGTTCTAAAAATAAAAATACTGGTTCTAAAAATAAAAATACTGGTTCTAAAAATAAAAATACTGGTTCTAAAAATAAAAATACTGGCTCTAAAAATAAAAATACTGGTTCTAAAAATAAAAATACTGGCGTTAAAAATAAAATACTGGTTCTAAAAATAAAAATACTGGTTCTAAAAATAAAAATACTGGTTCTAAAAATAAAAATACTGGTTCTAAAAATAAAAATACTGGTTCTAAAAATAAAAATACTGGCACTAAAAATAAAAATACTGGCTCTAAAAATAAAAATACTGGTTCTAAAAATAAAAATACTGGTTCTAAAAATAAAAATACTGGCACTAAAAATAAAAATACTGGCTCTAAAAATAAAAATACTGGCACTAAAAATAAAAATACTGGCTCTAAAAATAAAAATACTGGCCTTAAAAATAAAAATACTGGCTCTAAAAATAAAAATACTGGCTCTAAAAATAAAAATACTGGCGTTAAAAATAAAAATATTGGCTCTAAAAATAAAAATACTGGCGTTAAAAATAAAATATTGACTCTAAAAATAAAAATACTGGCGTTAAAAATAAAATATTGACTCTAAAAATAAAAATACTGGTTCTAAAAATAAAAATACTGGCGTTAAAAATAAAATATTGACTCTAAAAATAAAAATACTGGCGTTAAAAATAAAATATTGACTCTAAAAATAAAAATACTGGTTCTAAAAATAAAAATACTGGCGTTAAAAATAAAATATTGACTCTAAAAATAAAAATATTGGCTCTAAAAATAAAAATACTGGCGTTAAAAATAAAATATTGACTCTAAAAATAAAAATACTGGCTCTAAAAATAAAAATACTGGCGTTAAAAATAAAATATTGACTCTAAAAATAAAAATACTGGCTCTAAACACTCTCTTCTTTCTTTACTTCAGACTCTTCGGGGGCTGTTCAGAGATAAAGGACCCATCGAGTCGATCCGGTTCAGATCCCTGGTGAGTCCTGCTGTAGACCCGGCCCGGGTCCGGCCCTAGTCCGGCCTGGGTCTGGTCCTAGTCCGGCCCGGGTCCGGTCCTAGTCCGGCCCGGGTCCGGCCCTAGTCCGGCCTGGGTCTGGTCCTAGTCCGGCCCGGGTCCTCACTCCTGTTCCAACTGTGTTTCAGGTCAGAGAAGATCCCAGTATGAACCGCAGAGTCGCAGCGATCATGTGAGAACTAAACCAGGACTGAACCAGGACTGAACCAGGACTGAACCAGGACTAAACCAGGACTGAACCAGGACTGAACCAGGACTAAACCAGGACTGAACCAGGACTGAACCAGGACTGAACCAGGACTGAACCAGGACTGAACCAGGACTAAACCAGGACTGAACCGGGACTGAACCAGGACTGAACCAGGACTGAACCAGGACTGAACCAGGACTAAACCGGGACTGAACCGGGACTGAACCAGGACTAAACAAGGACTGAACCGGGACTAAACCGGGACTGAACCGGGACTGAACCGGGACTGAACCGGGACTGAACCGGGACTAAACCGGGACTAAACCGGGACTAAACCAGGACTGAACCAGGACTGAACCAGGACTGAACCAGGACTGAACCAGGACTAAACCAGGACTGAACCAGGACTGAACCAGGACTGAACCAGGACTAAACCAGGACTGAACCAGGACTGAACCAGGACTGAACCAGGACTAAACAAGGACTGAACCAGGACTAAACCAGGACTGAACCAGGACTGAACCAGGACTGAACCAGGACTAAACCAGGACTAAACCAGGACTGAACCAGGACTGAACCAGGACTGAACCAGGACTAAACCAGGACTGAACCAGGACTGAACCAGGACTAAACCAGGACTGAACCAGGACTGAACCAGGACTGAACCAGGACTGAACCAGGACTAAACCAGGACTAAACCAGGACTAAACAAGAACTGAACCAGGACTAAACCAGGACCATACTAAGACTAAACCAGGACTAAACAGGGACTGAACCAGGACTAAACCAGGACTGAACCAGGACTGAACCGGGACTGAACCGGGACTAAACAGGGACTGAACCGGGACTGAACCGGGACTGAACCAGGACTAAACAGGGACTGAACTGGGACTGAACCGGGACTAGACCCGGTCTAACCCCGGTCTCTGCAGGAGGAAGGCTCACCCGCAGAAGCAGAGCATAAACGCGTACGTCGTGTTCAGAGACGAGGACAGCGCCACCAGCGCCCTCGACAGGTACGAGCCGGAACTGCAGCCTCCGGGGTCAGAGGTCACAGGGGTCAGAGGTCACAGGGGTCAGAGGTCACAGGGGTCAGAGCGATATTCCGTACATCTGAGTCTAAGTGAGTGACGTCTCCACAGCGTCAAATGAGGCTCCTGTTGCCACGGTTACAGGAGCGAATCTGGAGCCAGGTCCATATTTGGAAATCCTCCCGCGAGTATCATAGCAACACAAGAGCCAATCATGAGTGAGGAGGTTAAATGTGGCGCCTCCTCCTGGCAGAGCTGATGCATCATATATACGGACTATGGATGTGATACTCTGCACCTGCAGGACACTGGATTTACCTGATTCTGCACAAGAAGAAGAAACTTTGAGCTTTAAAGAGTTTAAGTCACTGATTTATGTTGTTTGTTCTGTTCTGTCAACAACAGAGTCACAATTTAACCAAATTCTCTTTACTTTCTGCTCGTTAAATTCTGCTCGTTCAGATTCTAGTCACATTAGATATTGTGACTGTTTGAGATATTTTGTCATTTTATTTCAGAAATCGTCACTCGGGGGAAAGCGGGAAGGGAACTTACTTAGCAACGAAACGAGCTGTCAATCAAACCTGTTGCTAATGCTAGGGGGAGGGGCCTCAGGGAATGAAGGCGTCTGATTGGTCCGTTATTTATGTTCAGATCTTGATTTAGGAACAAAACAGAGAAATGAAAAGTTCAGGATCCTGTGTGGCGGCTTCAGACGAACAGTTTAAGTCCAGAATGACGAGGCTCAGAGCAGCAGGTACAGACAGAGGGACGAGAAGATCCTAATGTGAAGGAGCCCCAAGAGCCTCCTGGAGCACTTCCTGTTTGGCACGCGGCGGCTAACTGGTCAGTGGCTAACGGGTTAGCGGCTAACGGGTCAGCGGCTAACGGGTTAACTTAGTCCACTCAGATATACGGACTATGGTTAGGGGTCAGAGGTCGGGGGTCAGAGGTCGGGGGTCAGAGGTGTTATCGTGACGTCTGTTTCAGGAACGGTCTGGAGCTGGAGCCGGACCTGTTCATCCGTGTGGACCGAGTCTCAGCTTCAAACTCGGTCAGTACCTCCCTGTGAATCGGTCTGGTCCTGGTCTGGTCCTGGTCTGGTCCTGGTCTGGTCCTGGTCTGGTCCTGGTCTGGTCCTGGTGTGTCAGATGCCCTCCCTCTGAATAACCTTTGTTGTTTTTCCGCAGCACGATCACAAACGCTCTGTCTTCGTTGGAAACCTGCCGTTTGGTGAGTTGAGAAGAGAAAACCAAGACCTGGTTCAGTCCTGGTCTAGTCCTGGTCTAGTCCTGGTCTAGTCCTGGTCTAGTCCTGGTCTAGTCCTGGTCCAGTCCTGGTCCAGTCCAGTCCTGGTCCAGTCCTGGTCCAGTCCTGGTCTAGTCCTGGTCTAGTCCTGGTCCAGTCCTGGTCCAGTCCAGTCCTGGTCCAGTCCTGGTCCAGTCCAGTCCTGGTCCAGTCCTGGTCCAGTCCTGGTCCAGTCCTGGTCCAGTCCTGGTCCAGTCCAGTCCTGGTCCTGTCCTGGTCCAGTCCAGTCCTGGTCCTGTCCTGGTCCAGTCCAGTCCTGGTCCAGTCCTGGTCCAGTCCTGGTCCAGTCCTGGTCCAGTCCTGGTGTGACTCTGGTGTAATGTCGTGCTCAGACCTGAAGGAGGCGCTGCTGCGCAGACACTTCGGGGACTGTGGTTCTGTGGAGTCGGTTCGACTGATCCGGGATCCTCAGACGGGACTGGGGAAAGGCTTCGGATACCTGCTCTTCCAGGTACGAGTACTGCAGTACTGCAGTACTACTGCGAGTACTGCAGTGCTACTGCGAGTACTGCAGTACTACTGCGAGTACTGCAGTACTACTGCGAGTACTACAGTACTACTGCGAGTACTGCAGTACTACTGTGAGTACTACAGTACTACTGCGAGTACTACAGTACTACTGCGAGTACTACTGCGAGTACTGCAGTACTACTGCGAGTACTGCAGTACTACTGCGAGTACTACAGTACTACTGCGAGTACTACTGCGAGTACTGCAGTACTACTGCGAGTACTACAGTGCTACTGCGAGTACTACAGTACTACTGCGAGTACTGCAAACACTACTGCGAGTACTGCAGTACTACTGCGAGCAATTACTGCAGCACCGCAGCACTACCGCGAGCACAGTGCCACTCGCGAGCTACAGCACCAGCGAGCACCACAGCACTACTGCGGTACCACAGCTACCGCGAGTACCGCAGCACTACCGTGAGTACTACAGCACTACTCGCGAGCACTACAGCACTACTGCGAAGTGCTACTGCGAGCACTGCAGGTGCTACTGCGAGCACCGCAGCACTACCGCGAGAATTACAGCACTACCGCGAGTACTACTCAGCACCGCAGCACCACCGCGAGTACCACAGTGCTACCGCGAGCACTACAGCAATTACCGCGAGCACCGCAAACACTATCGCAGCACCGCAGCACCACTGCGAGTGCTACTCGCAGTACCGCAGCACCACCGCGAGTACTACAGTGCTATCGCGAGTACTACAGCACCACCGCGAGCACCGCAAACACCACGCGAGCACTACAGCACTCTACTGCGAGCACAGCTACTGCGAGCACCGCAGTACTGCGCAGCACCGCAGTATCACTGCAGCACCGCAGCACTACTCGCGAAGTACTATCATGAGTACTGCAGTACTACTGCGAGTACTACAGTACTACTGCGAGTACTGCAGTACTACTGCGAGTACTACAGTACTACTGCGAGTACTACAGTACTACTGCGAGTACTGCAGTACTACTGCGAGTACTACAGTACTACTGCGAGTACTACAGTACTACTGCGAGTACTGCAAACACTACTGCGAGTACTACAGTACTACTGCGAGTACTACAGTACTACTGCGAGTACTACAAACACTAGAGGAAGTGTTTTGTGTCCTGGTGAATTTCAGGTTTGTTTTTCACCTGTCGCCCGTCAAACTCAAACCTGCACAAAAACTGTCGCCTGTATTTGGTTTGTGCTGTTTTGAGCTGTGACAGTTTCATTTGTGAGTTTATTTCTGATGATTCAGGATTATTTCTGTGCTAATTACAGGACGTCATTTCCAGACCAAATCCAAACGACAGTTTTTGTGCAGGTTTCTGCTTCTGTGGAAAACGACTTTGTTTACGAACTGTGTTAAACAAATAAACCTGCAGGACTCAAACTAACCCTGGTCCTGGTCTCACTCCGGCCTCACTCCGGCCTCACTCCGGCCTCACTCCGGTCTCACTCTGGCCTCACTCCGGTCTCACTCCGGTCTCACTCTGGCCTCACTCCGGCCTCACTCCGGCCTCACTCCGGCCTCACTCCGGTTTCACTCCGGCCTCACTCCGGTTTCACTCCGGCCTCACTCCGGTCTCACTCCGGTTTCACTCCGGTCTCACTCCGGCCTCACTCCGGCCTCACTCCGGCCTCACTCCGGCCTCACTCCGGCCTCACTCCGGTTTCACTCCGGCCTCACTCCGGTTTCACTCCGGCCTCACTCCGGTCTCACTCCGGTTTCACTCCGGTCTCACTCCGGCCTCACTCCGGTCTCACTCCGGCCTCACTCCGGCCTCACTCCGGCCTCACTCCGGCCTCACTCCGGCCTCACTCCGGCCTCACTCCGGCCTCACTCCGGCCTCACTCCGGCCTCACTCCGGCCTCACTCCGGCCTCACTCCGGTCTCACTCCGGTTTCACTCCGGTCTCACTCCGGCCTCACTCCGGTCTCACTCCGGTTTCACTCCGGTCTCACTCCGGTCTCACTCCGGCCTCACTCCGGCCTCACTCCGGCCTCACTCCGGCCTCACTCCGGTTTCACTCCGGCCTCACTCCGGTCTCACTCCGGCCTCACTCCGGTCTCACTCCGGTTTCACTCCGGCCTCACTCCGGTCTCACTCCGGTCTCACTCCGGTTTCACTCCGGTCTCACTCCGGCCTCACTCCGGTCTCACTCCGGTTTCACTCCGGTCTCACTCCGGCCTCACTCCGGCCTCACTCCGGCCTCACTCCGGCCTCACTCCGGTCTCACTCCGGTCTCACTCCGGTCTCACTCCGGCCTCACTCCGGTTTCACTCCGGTCTCACTCCGGTCTCACTCCGGCCTCACTCCGGCCTCACTCCGGTTTCACTCCGGCCTCACTCCGGCCTCACTCCGGTCTCACTCCGGTTTCACTCCGGTCTCACTCCGGCCTCACTCCGGTCTCACTCCGGCCTCACTCCGGCCTCACTCCGGTTTCACTCCGGTCTCACTCCGGCCTCACTCCGGCCTCACTCCGGTCTCACTCCGGCCTCACTCCGGCCTCACTCCGGTCTCACTCCGGTTTCACTCCGGTCTCACTCCGGCCTCACTCCGGTCTCACTCCGGTTTCACTCCGGCCTCACTCGAGTCTCACTCCGGCCTCACTCCGGCCTCACTCCGGCCTCGCTCCGGCCTCGCTCCGGCCTCGCTCCGGCCTCGCTCCGGCCTCGCTCCGGCCTCGCTCCGGCCTCGCTCCGGCCTCGCTCCGGCCTCGCTCCGGTCTCGCTCCGGTCTCGCTCCGGCCTCGCTCTGGTCTCACTCCGGTTTCACTCCGGCCTCACTCGAGTCTCACTCCGGCCTCACTCCGGCCTCACTCCGGCCTCACTCCGGCCTCACTCCGGCCTCACTCCGGCCTCACTCCGGTCTCACTCCGGCCTCACTCCGGTCTCACTCCGGTTTCACTCGGGTCTCACTCGGGTCTCACTCGGGTCTCACTCGGGTCTCACTCCGGCCTCACTCCGGCCTCACTCCGGCCTCACTCCGGCCTCACTCCGGCCTCACTCCGGTCTCACTCTGGTTTCGTTGCAGACCGTGGACAGTGTGCAGTTGGCGCTCAAACTGGACGGCTCTAAACTGGAGGGACGATCGATCCGAGTCCAGAGATCCGTGCACCGCGAAAAACCCACCGGAAAGAACCGCACGCTCCCCGGGAAACAGGCCAGACCGGGGTCCAGACCCGGGTCCAGACCGGGGTCCAGACCAGGGACTAAACCAGGGACTAAACCGGGGACTAAACCGGGGACTAAACCGGGACAGTTCCGAGGAGAGATGGCCGATCCAACCAAAAGGAAACAAAAGAATCTGACCAAGAAGAAGAAGAAGCAGAAGAAGAACGCAGCGAAGGGAAAGAAGCTGAAGGGACTCTGAGGACCGGGTCTGGACCAACAGGAGCAGGATTTAGATGGGACTCATCAAGGACTAAACCAGGACTAACCCAGGACTGGCCCAGACCTTCTTGTGCTCATTTGTGTTGAATAAATCACATTAAACTTGTTTCAGTTTGATTCTATTTTTCGTCCAAACTTCTAAATCAGGACTAAACCAGGACTAAACCAGGACTAAACCTGGTCTAAACCAGGACTACACCAGGACTACACCAGGACTACACCAGGACTAAACCAGGACTAAACCTGGTCTAAACCAGGACTACACCAGGACTACACCAGGACTACACCAGGACTAAACCAGGACTACACCTGGTCTAAACCTGGTCTAAACCAGGACTACACCAGGACTAAACCAGGACTACACCAGGACTAAACCAGGACTACACCTGGTCTAAACCTGGTCTAAACCAGGACTAAACCAGGACTACACCTGGTCTACACCTGGTCTAAACCTGGTCTAAACCAGGACTACACCAGGACTACACCAGGACTACACCAGGACTAAACCAGGACTACACCTGGTCTAAACCAGGACTACACCTGGTCTAAACCTGGTCTAAACCAGGTCTAAACCAGGTCTAAACCAGAACTAAACCAGGACTAGACCAGGACTGAACCAGGACTAAACCAGGACTAAACCTGGTCTAAACCAGGACTACACCAGGACTACACCAGGACTACACCAGGACTACACCAGGATCAAATAGACCACTAATAAAACGCTTTAAATCCACATTTATTAGTTCACATTAAAATCTTTAACATTACAATATATACACAGTATTTTATGTACAGTTTAAACGGTAAAAGTCTCGGGGGTCAGAGGTCAGAGGTCAGGGACCGGAGGTCAGAATCCAAACATCTCCTGTGAGGCGTACGTCATGTAAACGAAACCGTCCTCGTCCTGATGCTCTTTATAAACCTGAAAACACAACAAAACATAAAATCAGATGCGGGAGGGCATCTGGCGGATCTAGTCTTGGGTTCCAGGCGGATCTAGTCTTGGGTTCCAGGCGGATCTAGTCTTGGGTTCCAGGCGGATCTAGTCTTGGGTTCCAGGCGGATCTAGTCTTGGTTCTAGTCCAGTTTTAAATGGTTTCTCTCTATGGCAACACTCCTGATTTCTCATTATTTTTGGAACCTATGGACAGGAGGGCATCGGGCACACACGGGGAGGGCATCGGGCACACACGGGGAGGGCATCGGGCACACACGGGGAGGGCATCGGGCACACACGGGGAGGGCATCGGGCACACACGGGGAGGGCATCGGGCACACGGGGAGGGCATCTGGCTCATACCTGGGCCATGGTCAGGGACATGCTGGGCAAACCGCTGCCGTTGATGAGGAGGTAAAAGGCCTGAGACGGGAGCAGAGCCATGCGGTTCCTACGAGACCAGAACAGACCACATGAGGACCGGGACCAGGACCAGGACCGACCACATGAGGACCGGGACCAGGACCGACCACATGAGGACCGGGACAGACCACATGAGGACCAGGACCGACCACATGAGGACCGGGACCAGGACCGACCACATGAGGACCGGGACCAGGACCGACCACATGAGGACCGGGACAGACCACATGAGGACCAGGACAGACCACATGAGGACCAGGACCGACCACATGAGGACCGGGACCAGGACCAGGACCGACCACATGAGGACCGGGACCAGGACCGACCACATGAGGACCGGGACAGACCACATGAGGACCAGGACAGACCACATGAGGACCAGGACAGACCACATGAGGACCAGGACAGACCACATGAGGACCGGGACCAGGACAGACCACATGAGGACCGGGACCAGGACAGACCACATGAGGACCGGGACCAGGACCGGGACAGACCACATGAGGACCGGGACCAGGACCGGGACAGACCACATGAGGACCGGGACCAGGACCGGGACAGACCACATGAGGACCGGGACCAGGACAGACCACATGAGGACCGGGACCAGGACAGACCACATGAGGACCGGGACCAGGACAGAACACATGAGGACCGGGACCAGGACAGAACACATGAGGACCGGGATCAGGACCAGGACAGACCACATGAGGATCAGGACCAGGACAGACCACATGAGGACCGGGACCAGGACAGACCACATGAGGATCAGGACCAGGACAGACCACATGAGGACCGGGACCAGGACAGACCACATGAGGATCAGGACCAGGACAGACCACATGAGGATCAGGACCAGGACAGACCACATGAGGACCGGGACCAGGACAGACCACATGAGGACCGGGACCAGGACCGACCACATGAGGACCGGGACCAGGACCGACCACATGAGGACCGGGACCAGGACCGACCACATGAGGACCGGGACCAGGACCGACCACATGAGGACCGGGACCAGGACCGACCACATGAGGACCGGGACCAGGACCGACCACATGAGGACCGGGACCAGGACAGACCACATGAGGACCGGGACCAGGACAGACCACATGAGGACCGGGACCAGGACAGACCACATGAGGACCGGGACCAGGACAGACCACATGAGGACCGGGACCAGGACCAGGACAGACCACATGAGGACCAGGACCAGGACAGACCACATGAGGACCGGGACCAGGACCAGGACAGACCACATGAGGACCAGGACCAGGACAGACCACATGAGGACCAGGACCAGGACAGACCACATGAGGACCGGGACCAGGACCAGGACAGACCACATGAGGACCGGGACCAGGACCAGGACCGACCACATGAGGACCGGGACCAGGACAGACCACATGAGGACCAACCACAGACCACATGAGGACCGGGACCAGGACCCAGGACAGACCACATGAGGATCGGGACCAGGACCAGGACAGACCACATGAGGACCGGGACCAGGACCGACCACATGAGAACCGGGACCAGGACCGACCACATGAGGACCGGGACCAGGACAGACCACATGAGGACAGGGCTCTACAGTGCGCCCATTTCACTCGCATTTGCGAGTAAATATTTCGTCGTGCGAACGAGGAAAATAAAACAGTCGCACCAGTGCGAGTGCTTCTGCAGCCACAATAAGGAGCTGCACAGACGTAACGTGACAAGTTAAACGTTCTAAATGTATCAAACATTAGGGGCGCACTTACACTAGGACTTCAGAATCGTGCCCAAGCCTGAAGCCCCTAAAGCGCCGCACGCTTTCCCAGCGCGAGCGCTGACCCCAGCGTACGAGTTCCGCGTGTGCGCTGATATCACTCATACGAACAAACTCCGCTTCAAAACACACCCACGCCCAGCTTCAACGAGGAGCGCCCTTCCTTCTCCGCGCCCTTCCTTCTCCGCTAAAGCGAGAGCTTTGTCTTGGTCTTGTCTCGGACTCGAGCGCATTTGGACTCGGTCACGTCACGGACTCAAGGTCTGAATACTGAGTGTGATCATATTTCATTACGGCCGCTGCAATAAACTTGTACCGGTGTGCGTGACCACGCGGGACGTGTCTCTGCGGCCTGTGCACTGGAGCCCGCAGACACTGTGCGGCCCGTCAGCACGGGCTCCGCAGCGCGCGGCTTGTCCACAGCGCCACCCTCGTGTACCAACGTGCGTCACAGGACAGGTATCCCACCCATCCTTCCGCCTCACGTCAAATACGCCAATACTGATTTTCTGTCAGTGTCCACACAGAGCAGACCCACAGCACAGAGCAGGCGATATGTGGGCTGAAGTTTGCCTAAGAAAATGCCAAATAACTCTGTCACAATGTGCGTTTAGTTTGGTAAATGTGCAGAGGCTAAAAACCACTGTAAAACCAGTGAGAGAAAGTAACTTCACCTAGGAATTTGAAAATACAGGTTTAAAAATCTTACTTATGTTTTTCACTTTGAAGCAGTTTTGTGTAAAGTGCAGTGGAAGTTCTCTTAAAGAAGAGGTTCTCAAACTGTGGTGAAGGTCCAAAAAGGGCCACAGAGTGTTCAAGTGCAGTACAGTTTGTTTGACTTATTTTAAATCTAAATATTAATCAGATAAAATGAAGATATATTTATAAAAACATTGCGATCATGTAGGAAAAGTACAGTCATAATTCTTTTGTTTTTTGTATTAAATTCATTCAAATAAGTCGGTGTGCGCAAGTTCTGCACTGTAATAATCGTTCGAAATGAAAACCTACTTGTGCCCCCATTTTTTTTTCTGTGCTCCTAAAATTTTTAACTTAGGGGCACATGTGCTCCTGAAAAAAAAAGTTAGCGTAGAGCCCTGCATGAGGACCGGGACCAGGACAGACCACATGAGGACCGGGACCAGGACAGACCACATGAGGACCAGGACAGACCACATGAGGACCGGGACCAGGACCGACCACATGAGGACCGGGACCAGGACCGACCACATGAGGACCGGGACCAGGACCGACCACATGAGGACCGGGACAGACCACATGAGGACCGGGCCCAGGACCAGGACAGACCACATGAGGACCGGGCCCAGGACCAGGACAGACCACATGAGGACCGGGACCAGGACCAGGACAGACCACATGAGGACCAGGACAGACCACATGAGGACCGGCACAAGGACCAGGACAGACCACATGAGGACCGGGCCCAGTACCAGGACAGACCACATGAGGACCGGGACCAGGACCAGGACAGACCACATGAGGACCGGGACCAGGACCAGGACCGACCACATGAGGACCGGGACCAGGACAGACCACATGAGGACCAACCACAGACCACATGAGGACCGGGACCAGGACCCAGGACAGACCACATGAGGATCGGGACCAGGACCAGGACAGACCACATGAGGACCGGGACCAGGACAGACCACATGAGGACCGGGACCAGGACCGACCACATGAGGACCGGGACCAGGACCGACCACATGAGGACCGGGACCAGGACAGACCACATGAGGACCGGGACCAGGACAGACCACATGAGGACCGGGACCAGGACAGACCACATGAGGACCAGGACAGACCACATGAGGACCGGGACCAGGACCGACCACATGAGGACCGGGACCAGGACCGACCACATGAGGACCGGGACCAGGACCGACCACATGAGGACCGGGACCAGGACCGACCACATGAGGACCGGGACCAGGACCGACCACATGGGGACCGGGACCAGGACCGACCACATGAGGACCGGGACCAGGACCGACCACATGAGGACCGGGACCAGGACCGACCACATGAGGACCGGGACAGACCACATGAGGACCGGGACAGACCACATGAGGACCGGGCCCAGGACCAGGACAGACCACATGAGGACCGGGACCAGGACCAGGACAGACCACATGAGGACCAGGACAGACCACATGAGGACCGGCACCAGGACCAGGACAGACCACATGAGGACCGGGCCCAGTACCAGGACAGACCACATGAGGACCGGGCCCAGGACAGACCACATGAGGACCGGGCCCAGGACAGACCACATGAGGACCGGGCCCAGGACAGACCACATGAGGACCGGGCCCAGGACAGACCACATGAGGACCGGGACCAGGACCGACCACATGAGGACCGGGACCAGGACCGACCACATGAGGACCGGGACCAGGACCGACCACATGAGGACCAGGACAGACCACATGAGGACCGGGACAGACCACATGAGGACCGGGCCCAGGACCAGGACAGACCACATGAGGACCGGGACCAGGACCAGGACAGACCACATGAGGACCAGGACAGACCACATGAGGACCGGCACCAGGACCAGGACAGACCACATGAGGACCGGGCCCAGTACCAGGACAGACCACATGAGGACCGGGCCCAGGACAGACCACATGAGGACCGGGCCCAGGACAGACCACATGAGGACCGGGCCCAGGACAGACCACATGAGGACCGGGCCCAGGACAGACCACATGAGGACCGGGACCAGGACCGACCACATGAGGACCGGGACCAGGACCGACCACATGAGGACCGGGACCAGGACCGACCACATGAGGACCGGGACCAGGACCAGGACAGACCACATGAGGGCCGGGACCGGGGCAGGGACCAGAGCCGGGACCAGAGCCGGGACCAGGGCCAGGACCAGGGCCAGGACAGACCGCATGAGGACCAGGACCAGGGCCGGGGCCGGGACCGGGACCAGGGCCAGAAGCAGGTCCTGGCTTTAGTCCTGGTCTTGTTATTCTGTAAAATATCATGAGGTTCAGACCAAGATCATATCATGAGACTTGGATCAAACCAGGTCTAACCCCAGCCTGACCCGAGACCAGGACCAGGACCAGGACCAGAGACCAGAGACCAGAGAACAGACAAGAGACCAGAGACCAGAGAAGAGACCAGAGACCAGAGACCAGAGAAGAGACCAGAGACCAGAGACCAGACCTGAGACCAGACCAAAGACCAGGACCAGAGACCAGACACCAGAGACCAGAGAGCAGACAAGAGACCAGAGACCAGAGAACAGACAAGAGACCAGAGAAGAGACCAGAGACCAGAGAAGAGACCAGAGACCAGAGAAGAGACCAGAGACCAGAGAAGAGACCAGAGACCAGACACCAGAGACCAGAGACCAGACAAGAGACCAGAGAAGAGACCAGAGACCAGAGAAGAGACCAGAGACCAGAGAAGAGACCAGAGACCAGAGAAGAGACCAGAGACCAGAGAAGAGACCAGAGAAGAGACCAGAGACCAGAGACCAGACACCAGAGACCAGACAAGAGACCAGAGAACAGACAAGAGACCAGACACCAGAGAACAGACCAGAGACCAGACACCAGAGAACAGACAAGAGACCAGAGAACAGACAAGAGACCAGACCAGAGACCAGGACCAGAGACCAGACACCAGAGACCAGAGAGCAGACAAGAGACCAGAGACCAGAGAACAGACAAGAGACCAGAGAAGAGACCAGAGACCAGAGAAGAGACCAGAGACCAGAGAAGAGACCAGAGACCAGAGAAGAGACCAGAGACCAGAGAAGAGACCAGAGACCAGAGAAGAGACCAGAGACCAGAGAAGAGACCAGAGACAAGAGAAGAGACCAGACACCAGAGACCAGAGACCAGACACCAGAGACCAGACACCAGAGACCAGACAAGAGACCAGACAAGAGACCAGACCAGAGAACAGACAAGAGACCAGAGACCAGAGACCAGAGACGAGACCAGAGAAGAGACCAGAGAACAGACCAGAGACCAGAGAACAGACCAGAGACCAGACACCAGAGACCAGACAAGAGACCAGAGAACAGACACCAGAGAACAGACAAGAGACCAGAGACCAGACACCAGAGACCAGACAAGAGACCAGAGACCAGACACCAGAGAACAGACACCAGAGAACAGACAAGAGACCAGAGACCAGACAAGAGACCAGACCAGAGAACAGACAAGAGACCAGACCAGAGACCAGAGACCAGACAAGAGACCAGAGACCAGACAAGAGACCAGAGAAGAGACCAGAGAACAGACCAGAGACCAGACACCAGAGACCAGACAAGAGACCAGACCAGAGACCAGAGACCAGAGACCAGGACCAGAGACCAGACACCAGAGAACAGATAAGAGACCAGAGACCAGACCAGAGAACAGACCAGACCAGAGACCAGAGACCAGACAAGAGACCAGAGACCAGACCACAGACCAGAGACCAGAGAACAGACAAGAGACCAGAGACCAGAGAACAGACCAGAGACCAGAGAACAGACAAGAGACCAGAGAACAGACAAGAGACCAGACAAGAGACCAGAGACCAGAGACCAGAGAACAGACAAGAGACCAGACCAGAGACCAGAGACCAGACCAGAGAACAGACAAGAGACCAGAGAACAGACCAGAGACCAGAGAACAGACAAGAGACCAGAGAACAGACAAGAGACCAGAGAACAGACAAGAGACCAGACAAGAGACCAGAGAACAGACCAGAGACCAGAGAACAGACCAGAGAACAGACCAGAGACCAGAGAACAGACCAGAGACCAGAGAACAGACAAGAGACCAGACAAGAGACCAGAGACCAGACCAGAGACCAGACCAGAGACCAGAGAACAGACAAGAGACCAGACAAGAGACCAGAGACCAGAGAACAGACCAGAGACCAGAGAACAGACAAGAGACCAGAGACCAGAGAACAGACCAGAGACCAGAGAACAGACCAGAGAACAGAGAACAGACAAGAGACCAGACCAGAGACCAGGACCAGACACCAGACACCAGAGAACAGACCAGAGACCAGAGAACAGACCAGAGACCAGAGACTAGAGACTAGAGACCAGAGACCAGAGAACAGACCAGAGACCAGAGAACAGACAAGAGACCAGAGACCAGACAAGAGACCAGAGACCAGAGAACAGACCAGAGACCAGAGAACAGACAAGAGACCAGAGAACAGACAAGAGACCAGACAAGAGACCAGAGACCAGAGAACAGACAAGAGACCAGACCAGAGACCAGAGACCAGACCAGAGACCAGAGAACAGACAAGAGACCAGAGAACAGACCAGAGACCAGAGAACAGACAAGAGACCAGAGAACAGACAAGAGACCAGAGAACAGACAAGAGACCAGAGAACAGACAAGAGACCAGACAAGAGACCAGAGAACAGACCAGAGACCAGACCAGAGACCAGAGAACAGACAAGAGACCAGACAAGAGACCAGAGACCAGACCAGAGACCAGAGAACAGACAAGAGACCAGAGACCAGAGAACAGACCAGAGACCAGAGAACAGACCAGAGAACAGAGAACAGACAAGAGACCAGAGAACAGACCAGAGACCAGAGAACAGACAAGAGACCAGAGAACAGACCAGAGACCAGACCAGAGACCAGACACCAGAGAACAGACCAGAGACCAGAGAACAGACCAGAGACCAGAGACTAGAGACTAGAGACCAGAGACCAGAGAACAGACCAGAGACCAGACAAGAGACCAGACAAGAGACCAGACAAGAGACCAGAGACCAGACCAGAGACCAGGACCAGAGACCAGACAAGAGACCAGAGACCAGAGACCAGACCACAGACCACAGACCAGAGACCAGAGAACAGACAAGAGACCTGAGACCAGAGAACAGACCAGAGACCAGAGAACAGACAAGAGACCAGAGAACAGACCAGAGACCAGAGACTAGAGACTAGAGACCAGAGACCAGAGAACAGACCAGAGACCAGACAAGAGACCAGACAAGAGACCAGACAAGAGACCAGACAAGAGACCAGAGACCAGACCAGAGACCAGGACCAGAGACCAGACAAGAGACCAGAGACCAGAGACCAGAGACCAGACCACAGACCAGAGACCAGAGAACAGACAAGAGACCAGAGACCAGAGAACAGACCAGAGACCAGAGAACAGACCAGAGACCAGAGAACAGACAAGAGACCAGAGAACAGACAAGAGACCAGACAAGAGACCAGAGAACAGACCAGAGACCAGACAAGAGACCAGAGACCAGAGAACAGACAAGAGACCAGACAAGAGACCAGAGACCAGAGAACAGACAAGAGACCAGACCAGAGACCAGAGACCAGAGACCAGAGAACAGACAAGAGACCAGAGAACAGACAAGAGACCAGAGAACAGACCAGAGACCAGAGAACAGACCAGAGACCAGAGAACAGACCAGAGACCAGAGACCAGACCAGAGACCAGACCAGAGACCAGACAAGAGACCAGACAAGAGACCAGAGAACAGACCAGAGAACAGAGAACAGACAAGAGACCAGACCAGAGACCAGGACCAGACCAGAGACCAGAGAACAGACCAGAGACCAGAGACCAGACCAGAGAACAGAGAACAGACAAGAGACCAGAGAACAGACAAGAGACCAGACAAGAGACCAGAGAACAGACAAGAGACCAGACAAGAGACCAGAGACCAGAGAACAGACAAGAGACCAGACAAGAGACCAGAGACCAGAGAACAGACAAGAGACCAGACCAGAGACCAGAGACCAGAGACCAGAGAACAGACAAGAGACCAGAGAACAGACAAGAGACCAGAGAACAGACCAGAGACCAGAGAACAGACCAGAGACCAGAGAACAGACCAGAGACCAGAGACCAGACCAGAGACCAGACCAGAGACCAGACAAGAGACCAGACAAGAGACCAGAGAACAGACCAGAGAACAGAGAACAGACAAGAGACCAGACCAGAGACCAGGACCAGACCAGAGACCAGAGAACAGACAAGAGAACAGACAAGAGACCAGACAAGAGACCAGAGACCAGACCAGAGACCAGAGACCAGAGAACAGACCAGAGACCAGAGACCAGAGACCAGAGACCAGAGACCAGACAAGAGACCAGACAAGAGACCAGACAAGAGACCAGACAAGAGACCAGAGACCAGACCAGAGACCAGGACCAGAGACCAGACACCAGAGAACAGACAAGAGACCAGAGACCAGAGAACAGACCAGAGACCAGAGAACAGACAAGAGACCAGAGAACAGACAAGAGACCAGAGAACAGACAAGAGACCAGAGACCAGACAAGAGACCAGAGACCAGAGACCAGAGAACAGACCAGAGACCAGAGACCAGAGACCAGACAAGAGACCAGACAAGAGACCAGACAAGAGACCAGAGACCAGACCAGAGACCAGGACCAGAGACCAGACACCAGAGAACAGACAAGAGACCAGAGACCAGAGAACAGACCAGAGACCAGAGAACAGACCAGAGACCAGAGAACAGACAAGAGACCAGAGAACAGACAAGAGACCAGACAAGAGACCAGAGACCAGACCAGAGACCAGAGACCAGAGACCAGAGACCAGAGACCAGAGACCAGAGAACAGACAAGAGACCAGAGACCAGAGACCAGAGACCAGAGACCAGAGACCAGACCAGAGACCAGAGACCAGACCAGAGAACAGACCAGAGACCAGAGACCAGAGACCAGAGACCAGAGACCAGAGACCAGACAAGAGACCAGACAAGAGACCAGACAAGAGACCAGACAAGAGACCAGAGACCAGAGACCAGGACCAGAGACCAGACACCAGAGAACAGACAAGAGACCAGAGACCAGAGAACAGACCAGAGACCAGAGAACAGACAAGAGACCAGAGAACAGACAAGAGACCAGAGAACAGACAAGAGACCAGAGAACAGACAAGAGACCAGAGAACAGACAAGAGACCAGAGACCAGACAAGAGACCAGAGACCAGAGACCAGAGACCAGAGAACAGACCAGAGACCAGAGACCAGAGACCAGAGACCAGAGACCAGAGACCAGAGACCAGACACCAGAGACCAGACCAGAGACCAGACCAGAGACCAGACAAGAGACCAGACAAGAGACCAGAGACCAGACCAGAGACCAGGACCAGAGACCAGACACCAGAGAACAGACAAGAGACCAGAGACCAGAGAACAGACCAGAGACCAGAGAACAGACCAGAGACCAGACCAGAGACCAGAGACCAGAGACCAGAGACCAGACAAGAGACCAGAGACCAGAGACCAGAGACCAGAGACCAGAGACCAGAGACCAGAGAACAGACAAGAGACCAGAGAACAGACAAGAGACCAGAGACCAGACAAGAGACCAGAGACCAGAGACCAGAGACCAGAGACCAGAGACCAGAGACCAGAGACCAGAGAACAGACAAGAGACCAGAGACCAGAGACCAGAGACCAGACCAGAGAACAGACCAGAGACCAGAGACCAGACCAGATTCTTGACTCATTCACAGAGGAATGACTCTGATCATGTGACTGAACAGAACGCTCTTTCACAATTACCCCAGATTCTGTGAAAACATTTGTCTAAAATCCACAGGGAGGGCATCTGAGGCACGGGGAGGGCATCCGGGGCACGGGGAGGGCATCCGGGGCACGGGCAGGGCATCCGGGGCACGGGCAGGGCATCCGGGGCACGGGCAGGGCATCCGGGGCAGTTCTTACCTGATGATGGTGACAAACTGGGTCATCGTGAGCTCGTGAGGAACCAGGAACTTGGTCTTGTCCAAAGGAGGAAGGAACTTTTCTTTCTCGTAGCGTTCGATGATCACCTGAGGAGCATAGACCGGGACTAGACCGGGACTAGACCGGGACTAGACCGGGACTAGACCTGGACTAAACCTGGACTAAACCTGGACTAAACCTGGACTAAACCTGGACTAAACCTGGACTAAACCTGGACTAAACTTGGACTAAACTTGGACTAAACCAGAACGACACAAAGATTAAACAAGGACTAAAGCAGAACTGAACCAGGACTGAACCAGGACTGAACCAGGACTGAACCAGGACTGAACCAGGACTGAACCAGGACTGAACCAGGATGATTTATGGTTTTATTTGTCAAGACCTTTTCTTCTCCACTTTAGTCCATTATAGAAGTCTGGCCCTGGTCTGGCCCTGGTCTGGCCCTGGTCTGGCCCTGGTCTGGCCCTGGTCTGGCCCTGGTCTGGCCCTGGTCTGGCCCTGCTCTGGCCCTGCTCTGGCCCTGCTCTGGCCCTGGTCTGGCTTTCAGTCCTGGTTCAAGTCCTGATCTACTCCTGACTCAGTCCTGGTCCAGACCTCAGACCTCCTTCGGTCTGGACTCCGGGGTCCGGACTCACCGGGATCTTGTTGGGGAACTTGGTCCTGATTCCCGCCGCCTCCTGCTTCCTCGTGGCTGCAACAGAAGAGCGCGTGTTACCGTGGGTCCGGGTCTGGTCCGGGTCTGGTCCGGGTCTGGTCCGGGTCTGGTCCGGGTCTGGTCCGGGTCTGGTCCGGGTCTTACCGAAGCTCTTGCGCTGTTTGAAGGCCCTCGTGCCGTGTCCCGCCGCGCGCTCAAACGGAGGCATGGCTCGTGCTCCGGTGTGCGGGGAGCGCGCGCGCCCGGGGCCGTTAAATACGGCAGCGTCAGGTGATGGGCACGTGCACGGCCTGAGGGGCGGGACCTGGGACATCAAAGGAACCGATTTAAGTGTGTCAGATGCCCTCCCATATGGACTTAATGTTTTCATATTTTTCAGAAAACAGAAGTAATAATGTATTTAAAAAAGATTAATTTATTATTATTATTATTATTATTATTATTATTATTATTATTATTATTATTATTATTAGACAAATAAAGTTTTATCTGATTTTTTAACTAAAATTTTTACTTACTCGTTATTTAGCCTATATAAAAATTCAGAAAAATGAAGCAAACCCTTCAATCCATAGACTGTATAAAAATAAGAATATACAATAAATAAAATGAAAGCGAATAATAAAGAAAAGAATGTAAAAGAATATAA
>CM068353.1:1950947-2120947 GCA_034769755.1 Odontamblyopus lacepedii
AGTTCTGAACTAGTGTAGTGATGGGGGCAAGTTCTGAACTAGTGTAGTGATGGGGCAAGTTCTGAACTAGTGTAGTGATGGGGGCAAGTTCTGAACTAGTGTAGTGATGGGGGCAAGTTCTGAACTACTGTAGTGATGGGGGCAAGTTCTGAACTAGTGTAGTGATGGGGGCAAGTTCTGAACTAGTGTAGTGATGGGGCAAGTTCTGAACTAGTGTAGTGATGGGGGCAAGTTCTGAACTAGTGTAGTGATGGGGCAAGTTCTGAACTAGTGCAGTGATGGGGCAAGTTCTGAACTACTGTAGTAATGGGGGCAAGTTCTGAACTAGTGTAGTGATGGGGGCAAGTTCTGAACTAGTGCAGTGATGGGGGCAAGTTCTGAACTAGTGTAGTGATGGGGCAAGTTCTGAACTAGTGTAGTGATGGGGGCAAGTTCTGAACTAGTGTAGTGATGGGGGCAAGTTCTGAACTAGTGTAGTGATGGGGGCAAGTTCTGAACTAGTGTAGTGATGGGGGCAAGTTCTGAACTAGTGTAGTGATGGGGGCAAGTTCTGAACTAGTGTAGTGATGGGGGCAAGTTCTGAACTACTGTAGTGATGGGGGCAAGTTCTGAACTAGTGTAGTGATGGGGGCAAGTTCTGAACTAGTGTAGTGATGGGGCAAGTTCTGAACTAGTGTAGTGATGGGGCAAGTTCTTCACTTTCACGTAACTTCCACAGGTCTAAACCAGGACTAAACCAGGTACTAGATCGAGACTAAACCAGGGACTAGACCAGGACTAAACCAGGACTAAACCAGGGACTAAACCAGGTACTAGATCGAGACTAAACCAGGGACTAGACGGAGACTAAACCAGGGATTAAACCAGGTCTAAACCAGGTACTAGACCAGGACTAAACTAAGCAGCCTGAAGCGGCGACTTTAGCAAAACTAGAGAAGAGAAACGACCTGAGGCTGAGGAAAAGTCTGTTTCAGTCTTTAGTCTTTTGCTTTTGATTCATATTTTACAATAACACAGACTTTTCCTCAGCCTCAGGTCGTTTCTCTTCTCTAGTTTTGTGGAGTTTGTCGCCGTCAGCTGAGCAGAAATGACGTCCTATAATTACCACAGAAATAATCATGAATAATTTTAGAAATAAACTCACACAAATGAAACTCCAGAAGTATATAATAAACTACAGAAAGTAGTGAGCAGTGAGTTCTACTTCCTGATAGAAGCTCGGCAGCGGCGGACTGATACATGAGAAAATAGTCCCTCAACACGCGACGATTCAGGCGGAACTTTTTAACGCTGTGTGTGTGTGTGTTCTGTGTGTGTGTGTGTTCTGTGTGTGTGTGTGTGTTCTGTGTGTGTGTGTTCTGTGTGTGTGTGTTCTGTGTGTGTGTGTGTGTTCTGTGTGTGTGTGTGTGTTCTGTGTGTGTGTGTTCTGTGTGTGTGTGTTCTGTGTGTGTGTGTGTCAGTCTCAGATTGCGTTGCTGCAGGGGGAGAGCCGCGGTCAGGAGAACCTCCGGAAGGATCTGCAGAGGAGGATCAAGATGCTGGAATATTCACTGAGACAGGAGAGGTACAGCGCCTCCTACAGGACGCACACACACACGCACACACACACACACACACACACACACACACACACACACACACACACACACTCACACAAAACACACACACACAGACACAAAACACACAAACACACAGAACACACAGAGGTACAGCGCCCCCGACAGGACGCACACACACACACACACACACAGAACACACACACACACACAAAACACACAAACACACAGAACACACAGAGGTACAGCGCCCCCTACAGGACGCACACACACACACACACACACACACAGAACACACACACACACACACACACACACACACACTCACGAACACTTGTGTTTCCAGAGGCCGATTTCACCGACTCAAACACGGCGCAGACCTGATCCAGGACCAGCTCAGACCCCCCGAGTACGACTCAGGTGAGAGCGCCCCCCTGCAGCGCCCCATCACAGCGCCCCCTGCAGCGCCCCGTCACAGCGCCCCCTGCAACGCCCCGTCACAGCGCCCCCTGTAACGCCCCATCACAGCGCCCCCTGCAGCGCCCCGTCACAGTGCCCCCTGCAACCCCCCGTCACAGCGCCCCCTGCAGCGCCCCCTGCAACGCCCCGTCACAGCGCCCCCTGCAACGCCCCATCACAGCGCTCCCTGCAACGCCCCGTCACAGCGCCCCCTGCAGCGCCCCATCACAGCGCCCCCTGCAGCGCCCCGTCACAGTGCCCCCTGCAACGCCCCATCACAGCGCCCCCTGCAGCGCCCCGTCACAGCGCCCCCTGCAACGCCCCGTCACAGCGCCCCCTGCAGCGCCCCGTCACAGCGCCCCCTGCAACGACCCATCACAGCGCCCCCTGCAGCGCCCCGTCACAGCGCCCCCTGCAACGCCCCATCACAGCGCCCCCTGCAGCGCCCCGTCACAGCGCCCCCTGCAGCGCCCCGTCACAGCGCCCCGTGCAGCGCCCCGTCACAGCGCCCCCTGCAACGACCCGTCACAGCGCCCGTCACAGCGCCCCATCACAGCGGCCCCTGCAGCACCCCGTCACAGCGCCCCGTCACAGCGCCCCCTGCAGCGCCCCGTCACAGCGCCCCCTGCAGCGCCCCGTCACAGCGCCCGTCACAGCGCCCCATCACAGCGGCCCCTGCAACGACCCGTCACAGCGCCCCGTCACAGCGGCCCCTGCAGCAGCCCATCACAGCGCCCCGTCACAGCGCCCCCTGCAGCGCCCCGTCACAGCGCCTGCAGCGCTCATTACAGCGCCTGCAACGACCGCCACAGCGCCAATACAGCGCCCCATCACAGCGGCCCCTGCAGCACCCCGTCACAGCGCCCCGTCACAGCGGCCCCTGCAGCGCCCCGTCACAGCGTCCGTCACAGCGCCCCCTGCAACGCCCCATCACAGCACCCCGTCACAGCGCCCCATCACAGCGTCCGTCACAGCGCCCCCTGCAGCGCCCCCTGCAGCGCCCCGTCACAGCGCCCGTCACAGCGCCCGTCACAGCGCCCCCTGCAGCACCCCGTCACAGCGCCCCATCACAGCGCCCCCTGCAGCGCCCCCTGCAGCGCCCCGTCACAGCGCCCCCTGCAGCGCCCCCTGCAGCGCCCCGGCCTCACTGCACTCTGTGTGTTTCAGATGAGGAGGAGGAGAGTCCGGCCCCTTCGCCCGGACCCCAAACCTGCGCCCAGGGTCAACAGATCATCTCCAGGTAATAAAAAACTACAGACGTGTATGATAAACTACAGATATATATAATAGTAGTAGCAGCAGCAGCAGCAGCAGCAGCAGCAGCAGCAGCAGTAGTAGCAGTAGTAGTAGCAGTAGCAGTACCAGTAACAGTAGCAGCAGTAGCAGTAGCGGTAGCAGCAGCGGTAGCAGCAGCGGTAGCAGCAGCAGTAGAAGTGTTGTAGCAGCAGTAGCAGTAATGCGTAGCGGTAGTAGTAGCAGTAGCAGTAGTAGCTAGCAGTAGCAGTAGTAGCAGTATGGCAGCTAAGGTTAAGCGCCGCTGCTTCGCTGCTAAGAGCTGCTGCTGCTAGCAGCAGCTAAGGTGCTGTCGCTGCTAAGGTTGCAGCTAAGGCTGCTGGTTATTGGTTGCTGCAGCAGTATGTTGCTGCTGCTGCTGCCGCTGCTTCGCCGCTCGCCGCTGTTGCTGGTTGCTGCCGCTGCTTCGCTGGTTGCTAAACGAGCACGCAGTTCTGCCGCTTGCTCGCTGCCGCTGCCGCTGGGTTGCTGGTTGCTGCTGCCAAGGTTGTTGCTGTTAGCTGCTGCTGCTTGTTAAGCTGCTGGCTGCTTAGTTGCTGGCTGGGCTGTTGGTTGCTGTTGCCGCTGGCTAAGCATTAAGCTGCTGGTTGGCTAAGGTTAGCAGCTGGTTATAAGCAGTTGCCGCTAAGCGCTGCTCGCTGGCCAAGCAGCAGAAACGAAACGGTTGCCGCTGCCGCTGCTGCTGTTAGTGCTGTTGCTTGTTAAGGCTGCTGCCGCTGGCTGTTGCTGTTGCTGGGCCGCTGCCGCTAAGGTTGGTTGCTGCCAGTTGCTAAGCTAAATGTTGGTTAAGCAAGGCTAAGCTGGCTGCCAACAGCCGCTGTTGGGTTGCTGCGCTGGCTGCCGCTGTCGCTAAGGCTGCTCGCTGCTGCTGGCTGTTGTTGCCGTTAAGCTGGCTGCCGCTGTCGCTGCTGCCGCTGCTGCCAGCCGCCGTCGCCGCCGCCGCTGCTGTTGGCTGGCTGCTACAAGGCTAGCCGCTGGCTAAGGCTGTTGCTTGCTGCTGCTGTTGCCGCTGCCGCTGGCCGCTGCTGGCTAAGTTGTTAAGCTGTTCCAAAACCGCCGCTGTTGCTGCCGCTGCTGCTGTTTCGCTGCTGGGCTGGCCGCCGCCAGCTGTTAAGCTGCTGCTGCTGCCGGCTGCCGCTGTTGCTGCCGCCGCCGCCGCCGCGCTGTTGCTGCTGCCACCGCCGCCGCCGCTGCAGCTAAGTTGTTGCTGGCTGCCAGCTTGGCAGCAGCAGCTGTTGTTGCTGCTGTTAAGCTAAGGTTGCTCAAACGCTGCCGGGCTGCTATTGCTGCTGGTTGCTGCTGCTGGCTAAGGCTGCCGCCGCTGCTGTTGCTGCTAAGGTTAAGGTTGTTGTTGTTGCAGCAGCAGCAGCAAACCGCAACTGCTGCTAAGGTTGGTTGCTTCGCTGCTAAGTTGCTGGCTGCCGGCTGCTGCTCGCTGCTCGCTGCTGCCGCATGTTGCTAAGCAGCACTGTTGCTGTTTGCCAGCTGCTGCCGCTGGCTGCTGCTGTTGCTGCTGGTTGTTACAGCTGTTGGCTGCTGCGCTAATTGCCACCGTTCGCTGCTGTTGCTGCGCTGCCGCTGCTCGCCGCTGCAGCACTGTTCGCTGCTGCTGCCGCTGCTGTTGCTGCGCAATTGCCGCTGCTGCTGCTGCCGCTGTTGCTGCCACAAGGCTGCTGCCGCTGCTGTTGGTTGCCGCTGCTGCTGCTGCCGCTAAGCTGCTGCCGCTGCCGCTAAGTTGCTGTTGCTGCTGTTGCTTGTTCACCGCTGGGCTGGCTTCGCCTGCTAGCCGCTCGCCGCTGCTATTGCTGTGCGAGCTGTTGCCGCTGCTAGTTGCTGGTTGCCGCTACCAGCCGTTCGCTGCTGCTGCCGCTGCCGCTGGCTAGCACTGCTTCGCTGTTGCTGCTACAGCACCGTTTCGCTGCTGTTGCTGCTTGCCGCTGGCTGTTGCTGTTGCCGCTGCTGTTGCCGCTGCTGTTGCTGCTTAAGGCCGTTGCCAACCGTTCGCTGCTGTTGCTGCTGCTGGCTGTTGGCCGCTGGTTGCTGTTGCCGCTAGCTACTTCGCCGCCGTTCAGCCAAGCTGTTGCTGCTGCTCGCTGCCGCTGGCTGCTGCTGTTGCTGCTGCTGCTGCGCTGCCGCTGCTGCTGGTTGCTGCTGTTGCTGTTAAGGTTCACCAATGCTGCTGCTGCTGTTGCCGCTCGCTGCTGCCTAGCTGCTGGTTGTTGTTGCTGTTGGCAGCTAAGGTTCAAATCGTTGGCTGCTAAGCGCTGCTGCTGTTGCCGCCGCCGCTGCTGTTGCTGCTGCCACCAGCCGCTGTTGCTGCTGCAGCAACCGTTGCTGGTTAACAAATCAAGGTTGCTGCTACCAGCTGCTGCTGTTAATTGCTGCTGCGCAAGCTGCTGCTGTTGCTGGCCGCTGCTGTTGCTGTCGCTGTTGCTAAGTTATATCGCTGCTGCTGGCAGCAGCTAAGGTTACAGCCGCTGTTGCTATTGGCTGCAGTTGTTGCTTAAGCTGCAGTTGTTGTTGCTGTTGCTGCTGGTTGCTGCCGCCGCTGCCCGCCAATGTCTGGCGCGCCGCTCGCTAGTTGCCGCTTTGTTGCCGCTCGCTGGTTGCTGCTGCTGTTGGCTGCTGCTAAGCCGCTGCCGCTGGCCGCTGCTGCTGCTGGCTAAGCTATTGCAGGTTAAGCTGCTGCTGCTGCCAAGCATAACCGTTGCTGGCTGCTACGCTAGTTAAGCAGTTGCTGCCGCCAAACCGCTTGTTAAGCTTGTTGTTGCTGTTGCTGCTGTCGCTGGCGCCGCTGGCCGCTTGCAAGCTGCTGCTGTTTGGGCTAAGCTGCTAGCCAGCAATGCCAGCCAAGCAACTGCTGCTGTTGTTGTTAAGCCGCTGTTGGCCTGCTGGCTAGCTGCCGCTGTTGCTTGCCGCTGTTGTTGCCGCGCTATTTGCTAAGGTTAGTTGTTTAAGGTTAAGCTGGTTAAGCGCTGCTACTAGCCGCTAGTTGGCTGCTTAGTTGTTGCTTGCGCCGCTGAACGAGCTTGCTGCTACTGTTAAGGTTGCCGCTGTTGCCGCTGGCTGCTGCTGGTTGGCTAGTTGCTGCTGCTGCCGCTAGCTTGGTTGCTAAGGCTGCTGCGCTGCTGCTGCTGCTGCTGCGTTGCTGCCGCTCGCCGCTGCCAGGTTGCTGCTGCCGCTGCTGCTGCTGCTGCTGCTGCCGCTAGTTGCCGCTGTTGCCGCTTGCTGTTTCGGCCGCTGCTGGCCGCTGCCGTTGCTGGCTGGTTGCTGTTGCTGCTTGCTGCTGCTGGCCGCTGTTGCTGCTGGTTGCTGCTGCTGCTGCTGCTGGTTGCTGCTGCTGGCTGCGCTGCTGCTGCTGGCCGCCGCTGCTGGCCATGCTGCTGCTGTTGCTCGCTTGCTGCCGCTTGCTGTTGCTGTTGCTGTTGCCGCTGCTGCCTGCCGGTTGCTGCTGCTGCCGCTGCTGTTGCTGCTGCCGCCGCGTTGCGCTGCCGCTTGCTGCTGCTGCTGCTGTTGCTGTTGCGCCGCTGCCGCTTGCCGCTGTCGCCACCAGCTGTTGCTGCCGCTGCTTCGCTGCCGCTGCCGCTGCCGCTGTTGCGCTGCTGCCGCTGCTCGCTGTCGCCGCTGTCGCTGCCGCAGCTGGCTGTTGGCTGCCGCTGCCGCCGCCAGCCGCTGCCGCTGCTGCTGTTCGCTGCTTCGCTGGTTGCCGCCGCCAGCTGCTGGCCGGTTGCCGCTGCCGCTGCTGCTGTTGCTGCCGCTAAGCGCGCCGCCGCTGCCGCTGCCGCTGGCCAGCGTTGGGCTAAAGGTTAGTTGCTGCTGTTGCCGCTAAGCCAGCTTAAGCTGCGCCGCTGCTGCCGCTGGCTGCTAAGCCGCTGCTGGCCGCTAGCTGCTGCTGCTGCTGCTGCTGTTAAGCTGCTAGCTGTTGCTGCCGCTGCTGGGTTGGGTTTGCTGGTTGCTGCTGCTCGCTGCTGCTAAGCTGCTGTTGCCGCTGCTGCCGCTGTTGCTGGCTGCTGCTGCTGGCGCTAGCGCTGCGCTGGCTTCGTTGCCGCTGTTGCTCGCTAAGCTTGCTGTTGCCGTTGTTGCCGCTTGTTGGCCGCTGCTGCTGTTGCTGTTGCCGCTGCGTTGCTGCTGCCGCTTGTTGCTGCTGTTGCGCTGCTGTTGCCGCTGCTGGTTGCTGCTGTTGCTGCTGCTGCTGTTGCCGCTGCTGCCGCTGCTGCTTGCTGCTGGCTGCTGCTCGCTGCTGCTGTTACAAGGCTGTTGCTGCTGCTGCTGCTGGCTGGCTGCCGCTGCTGCTGGGCTGCTAGCTGCTGCTTTCGCTGCTGTTGCTGCCGCTGGCTGCTGCTCGCTAAGCTGCTGCTGCTGCTGGCTGCTGCTGCTGCCGCTGTTGCTGCTGCTGCTTGTTGCTGCTGCTGCTGCTGTTGCTGCTGTCGCCGCTGCTGGTTGCTGGCTGCTGCTGTTGCTGCTGCTGTTAGTTGCTGCTGCTGGTTGCTGCTGCTGCTGCTGGCAGCCGCTTTGGTTGTTGCTGGTTGCTGCTGTTGCTGCTGTTGCTGTGCGCTAAACGCTGCTGCTGTTGGTTGCCGCTGCTGGCCGGCCAGCTGTTGCTCGCTGCTGCTGGCTGGCGTTAGCTGCTGCTGCTGGTTGTTGGCTGCTGCTGCCGCCGCTAAGGTTGCTGGGCTGCTAAGTTGGCTAGCTGGCTAAGTTAAGCTTGGTTGCGGTTGCGCCGCTGCTGGTTGCTGGTTGCTTCGCTCGCTAGTTGCTGCTGCTGTTGGCCGCTGCTCACAAACGCTGCTGCTGCTGCTGGTTAAGTGCCGCCGCTGCTGCCGCTGTTGGTTGGTTGCTGTTGCTGCTGGCTGCTGCTGCCGCCGCTGCTGGCCGCTGCCGCTGCTGCTGGCCGCCGCTGTTGCTGCCGCTGGCTGTGTTGCTGCTGCTGCTTGCTAGTTGCTGCTGCTGCCGCTGCTTCGCCAAACGCTGGGTTGCTGCTGCCGCTGTTGCCGCCGCTGTTGCTGCGCTGCTGGTTGCTGCTTGGGTTGGTTGCTAGCTGCTGCTTTCGCTGCTGCTGCTATGGCTTCGCTACAAGGTCGGGCTGCCGCTGCTTGCTGGCTGCGTTGGCTGGTTGCTGCTAGCTGCCGCTGCTGTTCAGCTGCTGCTGTTGCTGGTTGCTGCTACTGGCCATGCTGTTGCTGGGCCGGCTAAGGCCGCTGTTGGCTGGCTGCTTAAGGGCCGTTGCTGCCGCTGCTGGCCGCTGCCGCTGCTGCTGCTTGGCTAAGCATTAGTTGTTGGTTGTTGCTGCTGCTACTAGTTAGTTGCTGCCGCTGGCTGCTGCCGGCCGCTTCAGTTGCTGCCAGCTGCTGCGTTGCTGCTGTCGCTGGCTAAGGTTGCTAGCTATTACATGGTTAAGCTATGGCTAGCCGCTACCGCCAAATCAGTTAGTTGGCTAGTTAGCTGCTCGCTTAAGCTAGCTCGCTGGCTAGGCCGCTGTTGGTTACGCTGCTAAGTCGCTGGTTGCTAAGCTGCTGTTGGTTGCTTAAGAAGTTGCTGCTAGTGCTGCTAGTTACCGCCGCTGCTAGCTGTTGCCGCTGTTAGCTACAAGTTAAGCGCGTTGTTAGCGGCGTTAGTTGCTGGCTTCGCCAGCTGCTGCTTGCTGCTGCTGTTGCTAGTTGCTCGCTACTGGCTGCTGCTGCTGGTTGCTAAGGTTGCTGCTGGCTGCTAAGGCTGGCCTAGCTGGTTATTACTGCTGCTAGCAGCGCCTGCTAGTTAAGAAGGCTGCTGTTGCTATTGTTGCCAAGGTTGCTGGCATTGCTGCTGCTTACTAGTTGCCGCCAGCTTGCTGCTAGCTGCTTGCTGCCATTAGCAGCTAGTGCCGCTAAGCTTGCAGTTGCTGCTGCCGCGTCGTTGCTGTTGCTGCTGGCTGGCTGCTGCTGCTATGCCAGCTGC
The DNA here is from genome assembly GCA_034769755.1 of Odontamblyopus lacepedii. NCBI lineage: Eukaryota > Metazoa > Chordata > Actinopteri > Gobiiformes > Gobiidae > Odontamblyopus > Odontamblyopus lacepedii. The sequence goes on from CM068353.1 coordinate 1,960,190, forward strand.
TGCTGCTGGCCGGCTGCTAGTTGCTGCCGCCAAACTGTTGCTGCCAGCGCGTCGCTTCGCTTCGCTGCTGGCTGTTGGTTGCTTCGCTACGCTTGCTGCTGTTGCTGCTGGCTAAGGCTGGCTAAGGCTGCCAGCTGCTGCTGCCGCCAGTTGCCAGCTATTGCTGCTGCTAGCGCTACGCTCGCTAAGTTGCTGCTGGGTTGTTGCTGCTTGCTGCCAGCTGGCTGTCGCCAAATAAGGCAGTGCTGCTGCTTGCTGTTGCTGCTGTTGCTGCTTGGCTTAGCGCTGGCTCGCCGCGTTGTTTCGCTGCTGCTGGCTGCTTAAGTTGCTGCCGTTGCAAGCGCTGCTGCGCTAATAAGGCTTCGCTACTGTTAACCAGTTGCTGGCTGCGCCGCTGCCGCTTACTGCGCTAAATGCCAGCTACCGTTGTTGCTGCCGCTGACGCTTGCTGCTTAAGGCTGCTGTTGCTGCCGCCAGCTGCTGTTGCTCAGCTGCTCAGCCAAATGGTTATAAGCGTTGCTGGCTATGCCGCCGCGGTTATTTGCTGCTGGCTTTAAGCGCTGCCAAATCGTTTCGTTGCTGGGCTGCTGCTGGTTGGGCTTGCTATTGGCGTTGCTGCTGCTTGGCTGGTTGCCAGCTCGCTTCAACCTAAGGTTTAGTTAGTTGTTAAGGGTTGCTGTTGCCGCTGGTTTAAATTGGCATAGCTGCTAAGGCTGTTGCTGCTGCTGCTAGCTGTTAAGCTTGCTGCTTGCTAGTTATTAAGGCTGGCCGCTGCTCGCCAACCGTTAAGCTGTTGCTGCTGCTTGGCTGCTGCAGCTAAGCAAACAGTTGGGCTTAGCTGGCTGCTGCTTCGTTGCTGCTGCTGCTGTTAAGGTCAGTCAAGCCAACGTTGCTGGTTCGTTGGCTACGTGGTTGCTGCTGCTCGCCAGCAAACCGTTGCTGCTGGGTTGCTGGTTGGCTGCTGCTGCTGTTGGTTGGTTGCTGCTGTTGTAGCTGCTGGCTGGCTGCCAAAATCAGGTTAAGCTGCTGGTTGGTTGCTGCTGCCGCTGCCAAACCGCTTGCTGGTTGCTGGGTTGTTGCTGCTGGCTGGTTGCGCTGCTGCCAAATTGCTGCGCTGGTTGTTAAGCTGCTAGTTGCTGCTGTTGTTGCTGCTGCTGCTAGTTGCCGCTGTCGGGCGCCAAATCGTTGCTTAAGGTTGCTATTAAGTTGCTGCCGCTGCTGCCAAATATTGTTGCTGGTTGCTGCTGCTGCTTAAGGTTGCTGCTGTCGCTGGCTGCTGCCGCTGCTGGTTGCTGCTGCTAAGGCTGCTGCTGCTGTTGGTTGCTGGTTGCTTAGCCACAGCTGCTGCTTGCTGCTGTTGCAGTTGCTGTTGGTTATTAGCTAGTAGCTGCAGCAGTTAATACGTAATAGCTAGTTAAGGCTTAGCATTAGCCGTAGCAACATAGCATTATTGTATTAGCTGTTGGCTAGGCTTCGCTGCTGCCGCTGTTAAGCAGCAGTAGTAGTAGTAGTAGTAGCAGTAGTAGTAGTAGCAGTAGTAGTAGTAGTAGTAGTAGTAGCAGTAGCAGTAATAGTAGTAGTAGTAGTTGTAGTAGTTGTAGTAGTAGTAGTAGTGTCTCTGTCACAGGTACCTGGAGGAGTTGGGATACACAGACGTCCTGGAGGTCAAGTCCAACAGAGTTCGGGTTCTTTTGGGTCTTAGTCCGGACCAGGAACCCAAGACCAGGTACGGAACCAGGACTGAACCAGGACTGGACTAGGACTGGACCGGGACTGGACCAGGACTGGATCGGGACCAGGACTGGACCGGGACCGGACCAGGCCTGACCCTGATCTCTGTGGTCTCAGTCTGGACCCTCTGGAGCCCCTGCGCTGTGTGGAGTCCGTGATGGAGACCTTCAGGATCATCGAGAGAGCTGCGGCCCAGTTCAACCAGGACCAGGACCAGGACCAGGACCAGGACCAGGACCAGGACCAGGACCAGATCCAAGATTTGGACCAAGACGTAAACCGGGATCTAGACCAGGACGAGGACCCGAGCACAGCGGACCTGGTGAGTCTGATAAGGGGACTTTTCTGTAGTCTCTGTGTGTCTATAGTCCAGACTAAACCAGGTCTAAACCAGGACTAAACCAGGACTAAACCAGGTCTAAACCAGGACTAAACCAGGACTAAACTAGGACTGAACCAGGACTGAACCAGGTCTAAACCAGAACTAAACCAGGACTAAACCAGGACTAAACCAGGTCTAAACCAGGACTAAACCAGGTCTAAACCAGGTCTAAACCAGGACTGAACCAGGTCTAAACCAGGACTAAACCAGGACTAAACCAGGTCTAAACCAGGACTAATCCATGTCTAAACCAGGACTAAACTAGGACTAAACCAGGACTAAACCAGGTCTAAACCAGGTCTAAACCAGGACTAATCCATGTCTAAACCAGGACTAAACCAGGTCTAAACCAGGACTAAACTAGGACTAAACCAGGACTAAACCAGGTCTAAACCAGGACTAAACCAGGTCTAAACCAGGTCTAAACCAGGACTGAACCAGGTCTAAACCAGGTCTAAACCAGGACTAAACCAGGTCTAAACCAGGACTAATCCATGTCTAAACCAGGACTAAACCAGGTCTAAACCAGGTCTAAACCAGGTCTAAACCAGGACTGAACCAGGTCTAAACCAGGACTAAACCAGGTCTAAACCAGGACTAATCCATGTCTAAACCAGGACTAAACCAGGTCTAAACCAAGTCTAAACCAGGACTGAGCCAGGACTAAACCAGGTCTAAACCAGGACTAAACCAGGGATAAATCAGGACTAAATCAGGACTAAAACAGGACTAAACCAGGACTAAACCAGGTGTAAACCAGGTCTGAATCAGGACTGAACCAGGTCTAAACCAGGATTAAAACAGGACTAAACAAGGGCTAAACCAGGACTAAACCAGGACTAAACCAGGACTAAACCAAGACTGACCCAGGACTAAACCAGGACTAAACCAGGATTAAAACAGGACTAAACCAGGTCTAAACCAGGACTAAAACAGGACTAAACCAGGACTAAACCAGGACTAAACCAGGTGTAAACCAGGTCTGAATCAGGACTAAACCAGGTCTAAACCAGGATTAAAACAGGACTAAACCAGGACTAAACCAGGACTAAACCAAGACTGACCCAGGACTAAACCAGGACTAAACCAGGGATAAATCAGGACTAAACCAGGACTAAAACAGGACTAAACCAGGACTAAACCAGGACTAAACCAGGTGTAAACCAGGTCTGAATCAGGACTGAACCAGGTCTAAACCAGGACTAAACCAGGACTAAACCAAGACTGACCCAGGACTAAACCAGGACTGAACCAGTTCTAAACCAGGACTAAACCAGGATTAAAACAGGACTAAACCAGGTCTAAACCAGGACTAAATCAGAACTAAGCCAGGGTTAAACAAGGGCTAAACCAGGACTGAACCAGGACTAAACCAAGACTGAACCAGGACTAAACCAGGACTGAACCAGTTCTAAACCAGGACTAAACCAGGACTGAACCAGGTCTGAACCAGGTCTAAACCAGGACTAAACCAGGACTAAACCAGGACTACACCAGGTCTAAACCAGGACTACACCAGGTCTAAACCAGGACTGAACCAGGACTGAACCAGGACTGAACCAGGACTAAACCAGGACTAAACCAGGCCATCTAAGTATCATAAATCCACACAGACACACGGTCCTGAGCGGCTCTGAAGGGGGAGTGCCTCAGAGCAGAGAGCAGTGTTATGTGTGTGTTTACAGATGGTGCGGCGTCACTCCACCGTCTCCTCCTCCTCTTCTTCTACTCTGAGCGAGGACGCAGACACCGAGGAGGCTCTGAGGGGCTTCGACTTCCTGTGCAGCGCAGACCAGAGCTCCCCCTGTGGTCAGACACCCACACTGCAACAGAGGACTGAACCAGGACTGAACCAGGACTGAACCAGGACTGAACCAGGACTGAACCAGGACTAAACCAGGACTACACCAGGACTGAACCAGGACTGAACCAGGACTGAACCAGGACTAAACCAGGACTACACCAGGACTGAACCAAGACTGAACCAGGACTACACCAGGACTGAACCAGGACTGAACCAGGACTGAACCAAGACTAAACCAGGACTAAACCAGGAATAAACCAGGACTAAACCAGGACTGAACCAGGACTAAACCAAGACTAAACCAGGACTAAACCAGGACTGAACCAGGACTGAACCAGGACTAAACCAGGACTAAACCAGGAATAAACCAGGACTAAACCAGGACTGAACCAGGACTAAACCAAGACTAAACCAGGACTGAACCAAGACTAAACCAGGACTGAACCAGGACTGAACCAGGACTGAACCAGGACTAAACCAGGACTAAACCAGGGCTGAACTAGGACTAAACCAAGACTAAATCAGGACTAAACCAGGACTAAACCAGGACTAAACCAGGACTGAACCAGGACTGAACCAGGACTAAACCAGGACTGAACCAGGACTGAACCAAGACTAAACCAGGACTAAACCAGGACTGAACCAGGACTGAACCAGGACTAAACCAGGACTGAACCAGGACTGAACCAGGACTGGACCAGGACTGAACCAGGACTAAACCAGGACTACACCAGGACTGAACCAGGACTGAACCAGGACTACACCAGGACTGAACCAGGACTGAACCAGGACTGAACCAAGACTAAACCAGGACTAAACCAGGAATAAACCAGGACTAAACCAGGACTGAACCAGGACTAAACCAAGACTAAACCAGGACTAAACCAGGACTGAACCAGGACTGAACCAGGACTAAACCAGGACTAAACCAGGAATAAACCAGGACTAAACCAGGACTGAACCAGGACTAAACCAAGACTAAACCAGGACTGAACCAAGACTAAACCAGGACTAAACCAGGACTGAACCAGGACTGAACCAGGACTACACCAGGACTGAACCAGGACTGAACCAGGACTGAACCAGGACTAAACCAGGACTACACCAGGTCTAAACCAGGACTGAACCAGGACTGAACCAGGACTAAACCAGGACTGAACCAGGACTGAACCAGGACTGGACCAGGACTAAACCAGGACTACACCAGGACTACACCAGGTCTAAACCAGGACCAAACCAGGACTAAACCAGGACTACACCAGGTCTAAACCAGGACTACACCAGGACTAAACCAGGACTACACCAGGTCTAAACCAGGACTACACCAGGTCTAAACCAGGACTACACCAGGACTAAACCAAGACTACACCAGGTCTAAACCAGGACTACACCAGGTCTAAACCAGGACTACACCAGGTCTAAACCAGGACGACATAAGGTCTAAACCAGGACTACACCAGGACTAAACCAGGACTAAAGGACCATACCCTGTCTCCAGGAGGTTGTGAGTTTGATTCTGTGTGTTTCAGGTGGGGGAGGGGCCTGGGACCAGAGTGTCATCGAGGAAATGAAGGAGCAATACAAGAGAGAGAGGAGGGGCAAGAAGGGCGTCAAACGTGAGTACTGCGAGTACTACTACTGCGAGTACTACTGCGAGTACTACTGCGAGTACTACTGCGAGTACTACTGCGAGTACTGCTACTGCGAGTACTGCTACTGCGAGTACTACTGCGAGTACTACTGCGAGTACTACTGCGAGTACTACTACTGCGAGTACTACTGCGAGTACTGCTACTGCGAGTACTACTACTGCGAGTACTACTGCGAAAGTACCGCGACCATGAGTACTATCATGAGTACCACTGGCGAAAGTACCACCGCGAAAGTACTACTGCGAAAGTACTCACTGCGAGCACTGCTACCGCGAGTACTGCTACGCAGCACTACTGCAAGTACTGCTGCAAGTACTGTTACTGCGAGTACTACCGCGAAAGTACCACTACCGCGAGTACTACCGCGTAGCAATTTCCGCGAGCACCACTGTGAGTACTACTACCACTTGCGAAGTACCACCGCGAGCACTGCCATCGCGAGCACCACCGCGAGCACTACTACTCGCAGTACCACTGCGAGCACCGCGACCGCGAGCAATTACTCACTGCGAGTACTACTCGCGAAAGTACTACTGTGAGTACTACCACCGCGAGTACCACTGCGAGTACTACTGTGAGTACCACCGCGAGTACCACTGAGTACCATCGCGAAAGCACTCGCTACCGCGAAAGTACTGCCATCGCGAAAGTACCACTGGCGAGTACCGCTACTGGCGAAGTGCTACCGCGCAAGTACCACTACTGCGAGTACTACTGCGCGAAAGTACCGCGACCGCGAGTACCACCGCGAAGCAGTACTACTGCGAGTACTACTGTGAGTACTACTGCGAGTACCACTGCGAGTACCACTGCGAGTACTGCTACTGCGAGTACTGCTACTGCGAGTACTACTGCGAGTACTACTACTGCGAGTACTACTGCGAGTACTACTGTGAGTACTACTGCGAGTACCACTGCGAGTACTAATTACCGCGAATTAGTAGCACCATCATGAAAGTACTACCGCGAAAGTACTACTGCGAGTACCACTGCGAGTACTGCGACTGCGAGTACTAATACTGCGAGTACTACTACTGCGAGTACTACTACTGCAAGTACTACTACTGCAAGTACTGCTACTGCGAGTATTACTGTGAGTACTACTACTGCGAGTACTACTACTGCGAGTACTACTACTGTGAGTACTACTACTGCGAGTACTACTACTGCAAGTACTACTACTGCAAGTACTGCTACTGTGAGTACTACTGCGAGTACTACTACTGCAAGTACTGCTACTGCGAGTAGTAATGTCAGTAGTACTGTCATTACTACTGCGAGCACCACCGCGGAAGTACCACTACCGCGCAGCACCATCTGAAAGTTACCACTGTGAGTACCACTACCACCGCGATACTGCCACCGCTAGCACGCGGAAAAGTACTACTACGAGTACTGCTACTGCGAGTACTACTGCGAGTACTACTACTGCGAGTACTACTACTGCGAGTACTACTGCGAGTACTACTACTGCGAGTACTACTGCGAGTACTACTACTGCGAGTACTACTGCGAGTACTACTACTGCGAGTACTACTGCGAGTACTACTACTGCGAGTACTACTGTCAGTACTACTGCTTCTCTGTCCAGGTCCTAATCGCTCCAAACTTCAGGATCTTCTGTCAAACCTGCGTGAGGCCGAGGACCTGCCCCCAGGACCCTGTGGCCCTGCCCGACCCGGACGCTTCAGCGACCAGGACGATGGTACCAGAGCGGGAGGGCATCTGACACACGGGGAGGGCATCTGACACAGGGGGAGGGCATCTGACACAGGGGGAGGGCATCTGACACAGAGGGAGGGCATCTGACACACGGGGAGGGCATCTGACACAGGGGAGGGCATCTGACACACGGGGAGGGCATCTGACACAGGGGGAGGGCATCTGACACAGGGGGAGGGCATCTGACACAGAGGGAGGGCATCTGACACACGGGGAGGGCATCTGACACAGGGGGAGGGCATCTGACACACGGGGAGGGCATCTGACACAGGGGGAGGGCATCTGACACACGGGGAGGGCATCTGACACAGGGGGAGGGCATCTGACACAGGGGGAGGGCATCTGACACAGGGGGAGGGCATCTGACACAGGGGGAGGGCATCTGACACAGGGGGAGGGCATCTGACACAGGGGGAGGGCCTCTGACACAGGGGTAGGGCATCTGACACAGGGGGAGGGCCTCTGACACAGGGGGAGGGCCTCTGACACAGGGGGAGGGCCTCTGACACAGGGGGAGGGCATCTTACACAGTTGGAGGGCCTCTGACACACGGGGAGGGCATCTGACACAGGGGGAGGGCCTCTGACACAGGGGGAGGGCCTCTGACACAGGGGTAGGGCATCTGACACAGGGCCTCTGATGCTCCGCTCCTCCGCAGAGCCGGCGTTCGTGGCGTCCCAGGGGAAGTGCTTCCTCCTGGGGCCGGTGGACGAGGCCGTGTCCCTGGACCTGGGCCTGGGGGAACTGGCCGGACTCACCGTGGCCGACGAGTCTGAGGGGCCGGCGTACGACGTGAGTGCGCCTCCTCTGCGCCTCCTCTGCGCCTCCTCTGTGCTTCCTCTGTGCCTCCTCTGCGCCTCCTCTGCGCCTCCTCTGTGCCTCCTCTGCTCCTCCTCTGCGCCTCCTCTGCGCCTCCTCTGTGCCTCCTCTGTGCCTCCTCTGCTCCTCCTCTGCAGCTCCTCTGCGCCTCCTCTGCTCCTCCTCTGCAGCTCCTCTGTGCCTCCTCTGCTCCTCCTCTGCTCCTCCTCTGCAGCTCCTCTGCGCCTCCTCTGCGCCTCCTCTGCGCCTCCTCTGCACCTCCTCTGCTCCTCCTCTGCGCCTCCTCTGCTCCTCCTCTGCGCCTCCTCTGCAGCTCCTCTGCAGCTCCTCTGTGCCTCCTCTGCGCCTCCTCTGCGCCTCCTCTGCACCTCCTCTGCTCCTCCTCTGCTCCTCCTCTGCAGCTCCTCTGCAGCTCCTCTGTGCCTCCTCTGCGCCTCCTCTGCTCCTTTTCTGCAGCTCCTCTGCGCCTCCTCTGCTCCTCCTCTGCAGCTCCTCTGCACCTCCTCTGCTCCTCCTCTGTGCCTCCTCTGCAGCTCCTCTGCAGCTCTTCTGCGCCTCCTCTGCACCTCCACTGCGCCTCCTCTGCGCCTCCTCTGCTCCTCCTCTGCTCCTCCTCTGCTCCTCCTCTGCACCTCCTCTGGTCCTCTGTTCTCTGGTCTCTGGTCTCTGGTCTGGTCTCTGGTCTCTGGTCTGGTCTCTGGTCTCTGGTCTCTGGTCTCTGGTCTGGTCTCTGGTCTCTGGTCTCTGGTCTCTGGTCTCTGGTCTGGTCTCTGGTCTCTGGTCTCTGGTCTAGTCTCTGGTCTCTGGTCTCTGGTCTCTGGTCTCTGGTCTCTGGTCTAGTCTCTGGTCTCTGGTCTCTGGTCTCTGGTCTCTGGTCTGGTCTCTGGTCTCTGGTCTCTGGTCTCTGGTCTCTGGTCTCTGGTCTGGTCTCTGGTCTCTGGTCTCTGGTCTCTGGTCTCTGGTCTCTGGTCGCTGGTCTCTGGTCTCTGGTCTCTGGTCTCTGGTCTGGTCTCTGGTCTCTGGTCTCTGGTCTCTGGTCTCTGGTCTGGTCTCTGGTCTGGTCTCTGGTCTCTGGTCTCTGGTCTGGTCTCTGGTCTCTGGTCTCTGGTCTCTGGTCTGGTCTCTGGTCTGGTCTCTGGTCTCTGGTCTGGTCTCTGGTCTCTGGTCTCTGGTCTCTGGTCTCTGGTCTGGTCTCTGGTCTGGTCTCTGGTCTCTGGTCTGGTCTCTGGTCTCTGGTCTCTGGTCTCTGGTCTCTGGTCTGGTCTCTGGTCTGGTCTCTGGTCTCTGGTCTCTGGTCTCTGGTCTCTGGTCTCTGGTCTCTGGTCTGGTCTCTGGTCTCTGGTCTCTGGTCTCTGGTCTCTGGTCTGGTCTCTGGTCTCTGGTCTCTGGTCTCTGGTCTCTGGTCTCTGGTCTGGTCTCTGGTCTGGTCTCTGGTCTCTGGTCTGGTCTCTGGTCTGGTCTCTGGTCTCTGGTCTGGTCTCTGGTCTCTGGTCTCTGGTCTCTGGTCTCTGGTCTGGTCTCTGGTCTCTGGTCTCTGGTCTGGTCTCTGGTCTGGTCTCTGGTCTCTGGTCTCTGGTCTGGTCTCTGGTCTCTGGTCTGGTCTCTGGTCTGGTCTCTGGTCTCTGGTCTCTGGTCTCTGGTCTGGTCTCTGGTCTCTGGTCTGGTCTCTGGTCTGGTCTCTGGTCTCTGGTCTCTGGTCTCTGGTCTGGTCTCTGGTCTGGTCTCTGGTCTCTGGTCTCTGGTCTCTGGTCTGGTCTCTGGTCTCCGGTCTCTGGTCTCTGGTCTCTGGTCTCTGGTCTCTGGTCTGGTCTCTGGTCTCTGGTCCGGTCTCTGGTCTCTGGTCTGGTCTCTGGTCTCTGGTCTCTGGTCTCTGGTCTCTGGTCTGGTCTCTGGTCTCTGGTCTCTGGTCTCTGGTCTGGTCTCTGGTCTCTGGTCTGGTCTGGTCTCTGGTCTCTGGTCTGGTCTCTGGTCTCTGGTCTCTGGTCTCTGGTCTGGTCTCTGGTCTCTGGTCTCTGGGCTCTGGTCTGGTCTCTGGTCTGGTCTCTGGTCTCTGGTCTCTGGTCTCCTGGTCTCTGGTCTCTGGTCTGCCTGGTCTCTGGTCTCTGGTCTGGTCTCTGGTCTCTGGTCTCTTCTCTCTGGTCTCTGGTCTCTGTCCTGGTCTCTGGTCTCTGGTCTCTGGTCTGGTCTCGGGTCTCTGGTCTCTGGTCTGGTCTCTGGTCTGGTCTCAGGTCTGGTCTCTGGTCTCAGGTCTCTGGTCTGGCCTCTGGTCTGGTCTCGGTCTGGCCTCTGGTCTCTGGTCTGGCTCTCTGGTCTGGTCTCTGGTCTCCTGGTCTCTGGTCTCGGTCTCTGGTCTCCTGGTCTCTGGTCTCTGGTCCTCCTGGTCTCGTCTGCTCTCTGGTCTCTGGTCTCTGGTCTCTGGTCTGGTCTCTGGTCTGGTCTCTGGTCTCTGGTCTCTGGTCTCTGGTCTCGGCTCTGGTCTGGTCTCTGGTCTGGCTCTCTGGTCTGGTCTCTGTCTCTGGTCTTTGGTCGCTGGTCTCTGGTCTTCTGGTCTCTGCTGGTCGCTGGTCTCTGGTCTCTGGTCTCTGGTTTCCTGGTCTCTGGTCTCTGGTCTCTGGTCTGGTCTCGGTCTGGTCTCTGGTCTCTGGTCTCTGGTCTCTGGTCTCTGGTCTGGTCTCTGGTCTCTGGTCTCTGGTCTGGTCTCCTGGTCTCTGGTCTCTGGTCTGGTCTCTGGTCTCTGGTCTCTGGTCTCTGGTCTCTAGTCTCTGGTCTCTGGTCTCTGGTCTCTGGTCTCTGGTCTCTGGGCTCTGGTCTGGTCTCTGGTCTCTGGGCTCTGGTCTGGTCTCTGGTCTCTGGTCTCTGGTCTCTGGTCTAGTCTCTAGTCTCTGGTCTCTGGTCTCTGGTCTCTGGTCTCTGGTCTCTGGTCTCTGGCCCCTGGTCTGGGTCCCCGGTCTCGGGTCTCTGATTTCTGGTCTCTGGTCGCTAGTCTCTGGTCTCTGGTCTCTGGTCTCTGGTTCCTGGTCTGTGGTCTCTGGTCTCCTGGTCTCTGGTCTCTGGTCTCTGGTCTCGGCTCTCTGGTCTCTGGTCTCTGGTCTCTGGTCTCTGGTCTGGTCTCTGGTCTCTGGTCTCTGGTCTCTGGTCTCTGGTCTCTGGCCCTGGTCTCGGTCTGGTCTCTGGTCTCGGCCCCTGGCTCCTGGTCTCTGGTCTCTGGTCTCTGGTCTCTGGTCTGGTCTCTGGTCTGGTCTCTCTGGTCTCTGGGTCCTGGTCTCTGGTCTCGGTCTCTGGTCCTGGTCTCTGGTCTCTGGTCTCTGGTCTCTGGTCTCTGGTCTCTGGTCTGGTCTCTGGTCTCTGGTCTCTGGTCTGGTCTCTGGTCTCTGGTCTCTGGTCTCTGGGTCTCTGGTCTCTGGTCTCGGGTCTCTGGTCTGGCCCTGGTCCTGGTCTCTGGTCTCTGGTCCCGGTCTGGTCCCTGGTCTCTGGGTCTCTGGGTCTCTGGCTCTGGTCTCTGGTCTCTGGTCTCATCTGGTCTCTGGTCTCTGGTCTCAGGTCTCTGGTCCTGGTCTCTGGTCTCTGGTCTCTGGCCCTGGTCTCTGGCCCCTGGTCTCTGGTCTCTGGTCTGGCCCTGAGTCTCTGGTCTGGTCTCTGGTCTGGGTCTGCCCTGGCCTCTGGTCTCTGGTCTCTGGTCTGGTCTCTGGTCTCTGGTTGCTGGTCTCTGGTCCCGGTCTCTGTGGTCTCGGTCTCTGGTCTCTGGTCTGGTCTCTGGTCTCTGGTCTCTGCCCTGGGTCTCTGGTCTCTGGTCTGGCTCCTGGTCTCTGGTCTGGTCCCTGGTCTCTGGTCTCAGGTCTCTGAGTCTGGTCTCTGGTCACAGTCTCTGGTCTCTGGTCTCCTGGTCTCTGGTCTCTGAGTCTCTGGTCTGGTCTCTGGTCTCTGGTCTCCCGGTCTCTGGTCTGGTCTCCTGGTCTCAGTCCTCTGGTCTCACAGTCTCTGGTTTCTGGTCCTCTGGTCTCTCTGGTCTCTGGTCTGGTCTCTGGTCTCTGGTCTCTGGTCTCTGGTCTCTGGTCTCTGGTCTCTGGTCTAGTCTGGTCTGGTCTCTGGTCTCTGGTCTCTGGTCTGGTCTCGGTCTGGTCTCTGGTCTCTGGTCTGGATCTCCTGGTCTCTGGTCTGGCCTCTGGTCTCTGGTCTGGTCCTCTGGTCTCGGGTCTCCCTGGTCTCTCTGAGTCTGGTCTCTGGTCTCTGGTCTCTGAGTCTCTGGTTTCTGGGTCTCCTGGTCTCTGGTCTCCTGATTATGGTCTCTGGTCTGGTCTCTGGTCTCTGGTCTCTGGTCTCGGTCTCCTGGTCTCTGGTCTCTGGTCTCTGGTCTCTGGTCTCTGGTCTGGTTTCTGGGTCTCTGGTCTCTTGTCTGGTCCCTGGTCTGGTCTCTGGTCTGGTCTCTGGTCTGGTCTCTGGTCTGGTCCTCTGGTCTCAGTCCTGGTCTCTGGCCTGTCTCCTGGTCTCTGGTCTCGGCCTCCCGGTCTCGGTCTCTGGTCCTGGTCTCGGTCTCTGGTCTCTGGCCTCTGGTCTCTAGGCTCACGATCACAGTCTCTGGTCTCTGGTCTCTGGTCACCGTCTCTGGTCTGGTCTCTGGTCTCTGGTCTGGCCCTGGCCCTGGTCTCTGGTCTGGTCTCTGGTCTCTGGGTTCCTGCCTGGTCTTCTGGTCTCTGGTCTCTGGTCTCTGAGTCTCTGAGTCTCTGGTCTGGTCTCTGGGTCTCTGGTCTCTGTCTCTGGTCTCTGGGTCTGAGGTCTCTGAGTCTCTGGTCTCTGGTCTCTGGTCTCCCGGTCTCCGAGTCTCTGGTCTCTGGTCTCTGGTCTGGTCTCTGAGTCTCTGGTCTCTGGTCTGGTTCGGTCTCTGGGTCTGGTCTCTGGTCTCTGGTCTCTGGTCTCTGGTCTGGTCTGTGGTCTCTGGTCTCTGGTCTCTGGTCTCTGGTCTGGTCTCTGGTCTCTGGTCTCTGGTCTCTGGTCTCTGGTCTCTGGTCTCTGGTCTCTGGTCTGAGACTTTAATCTGGATCAGAGACCGCCAAAACACTTGTTTGATCCACACAATTTTTGTTAAAAGCTTCAGACGGAAGCAACAAATTAATTAAAGAACCAAAACCAGACCTGGTTTGGACCTGGTTTGACCTGGTTTGGACCTGGTTTTAGACCTGGTTTAGACTATTTAGACCTGTTTGGACGTCTGGTTCAGTCTGGACCTGGTTTGGACCTGGTTTAGACCTGGTTTGAGTCCTGGTTTGGACCTGGTTTAGACCTGGTTTGGACCTGGTTTAGATCCTGGTTCAGTTAGTAGACCTGGCCGTAGTCCTGGTTTGACCTGGTTTGGACCTGGTTTGACCTGGTTTAGACTCGTTTGACCTGTTTGACCTGGTTTAGGACCTGGTTTGGACCTGGTTTAGACTCATTTAGACCTGGTTTAGTCCTGGTCAGTCGGTTCAGTTGTAGGGCTGTAGTCTGGATTTTAGTCCTGGTCTAGTTCTGGTTTGATCCTGGTCCAGTCCTGGTCCGATCAGTTTTCAGTTGTAGGGGCTGTAGTCCTGGTTAGTCCTGTTTAGTCCTGGTTTAGTCTGGTCCAGTCCGGTTCAGTTATGGGGGCTGTAGTCCTGGTTTGGTCCTGGTTCAGTCCTGGTTTAGTCCTGGTTAGTCTGGTTCGGTCTGGTTTGAGTCCTGGTTTGTGAGTCCTGGTTTGGTCTGGTTCAGTCCTGGTTTGAGTCCTGGTTTAGTCCTGGTTCAGTCCTGGTTCAGTCCTGGTTTAGTCCTCGTTTAGTCCTGGTTGGATCCTGGTTGAGTCCTGGCTGAGTCCTGGTTTAGTCCTGGTTGAGTCCTTGTCTAGTCTTGGATTAGTCCTGGTCCAGTCCGGTTCAGTTGTAAGAGAGCTGTAGTCCTGGTTTAGTCCTGGTTTAGTCTGGTCAGTCTGGTCAGTCGGTTCAGGTGTGAGGGCATCTAGACTCCAGGTTTTGAACCTGTTGCAGACCCTGGTCAGTCCTGGTCAGTCGGTTCAGTTGTAGGGCTGTATGGTCCTGAGTCGTAGTCAGAATAATATTCCTCGTCAGGTGAGTCTTCATATTAAGTAATCCGGGGGCGCTCTTCGGGCACTCGGACGCCGTCTGGGGCGTGGCCTATAGCTCCGCCCACCAGCGCCTCTGGTCTGAGTCCATTCGAGTCCTGCCCGGCCTGCAACGGGACCGTGAGGGTTTCTGGGACGCGCGCCGAGGAGCCTGGCGTCCGGACAAAACTGTTCCTCGCCGTCATTTGGACAGGTGCGGCAGGTGCGGCAGGCGCGACAGGTGCGGCAGGCGCGACAGGTGAGGCTGGGAGTCTGTCCGGATATAAGCTCTTGAAAACATATCGGTCTAAATCTTTCCCGATCTAGACAGGTGCCTGGTGGATCTTTTCCTAGTCTAAAGCTCCAGACTCTAAGATTCTGTCCGTTTAATCCAGGTGACAGGACAGGTGAGAGGACAGGTGAGGCAGGTGAGAGGACAGGTGAGAGGACAGGTGAGGCAGGTGGGAGGACAGGTGAGAGGACAGGTGAGGCAGGTGAGAGGACAGGTGAGAGGACAGGTGTGGCAGGTGAGAGGACAGGTGAGGCAGGTGAGAGGACAGGTGAGAGGACAGGTGAGGCAGGTGAGAGGACAGGTGAGAGGACAGGTGAGAGGACAGGTGAGGCAGGTGGGAGGACAGGTGAGAGGACAGGTGTGGCAGGTGAGAGGACAGGTGAGAGGACAGGTGTGGCAGGTGAGAGGACAGGTGAGGCAGGTGAGAGGACAGGTGTGGCAGGTGAGAGGACAGGTGAGGCAGGTGAGAGGACAGGTGAGAGGACAGGTGAGAGGACAGGTGAGAGGACAGGTGGGAGGACAGGTGAGAGGACAGGTGAGAGGACAGGTGAGGCAGGTGAGAGGACAGGTGAGAGGACAGGTGAGAGGACAGGTGAGAGGACAGGTGAGAGGACAGGTGTGGCAGGTGAGAGGACAGGTGAGAGGACAGGTGTGGCAGGTGAGAGGACAGGTGAGAGGACAGGTGTGGCAGGTGAGAGGACAGGTGAGCGGACAGGTGTGGCAGGTGAGAGGACAGGTGTGGCAGGTGAGAGGACAGGTGAGGCAGGTGAGAGAACAGGTGCAGCAGGTGAGAGGACAGGTGAGAGGACAGGTGTGGCAGGTGAGAGGACAGGTGAGGCAGGTGAGAGGACAGGTGCAGCAGGTGGGAGGACAGGTGAGAGGACAGGTGGGAGGACAGGTGAGAGGACAGGTGAGGCAGGTGAGAGGACAGGTGAGATGACAGGTGAGAGGACAGGTGAGGCAGGTGAGAGGACAGGTGGGAGGACAGGTGAGAGGACAGGTGAGAGGACAGGTGGGAAGACAGGTGAGAGGACAGGTGAGGCAGGTGAGAGGACAGGTGAGAGGACAGGTGAGAGGACAGGTGAGGCAGGTGGGAGGACAGGTGAGAGGACAGGTGAGGCAGGTGAGAGGACAGGTGGGAGGACAGGTGAGAGGACAGGTGAGAGGACAGGTGGGAGGACAGGTGAGAGGACAGGTGAGGCAGGTGAGAGGACAGGTGCAGCAGGTGAGAGGACAGGTGAGAGGACAGGTGAGACGACAGGTGAGACGACAGGTGTGGCAGGTGAGAGGACAGGTGAGAGGACAGGTGTGGCAGGTGAGAGGACAGGTGAGGCAGGTGAGAGGACAGGTGAGGGGACAGGTGAGAGGACAGGTGAGAGGACAGGTGAGAGGACAGGTGAGGCAGGTGAGAGGACAGGTGAGAGGACAGGTGAGGCAGGTGAGAGGACAGGTGAGAGGACAGGTGAGAGGACAGGTGAGAGGACAGGTGAGAGGACAGGTGTGGCAGGTGAGAGGACAGGTGAGAGGACAGGTGTGGCAGGTGAGAGGACAGGTGAGAGGACAGGTGTGGCAGGTGAGAGGACAGGTGAGCGGACAGGTGTGGCAGGTGAGAGGACAGGTGTGGCAGGTGAGAGGACAGGTGAGGCAGGTGAGAGAACAGGTGCAGCAGGTGAGAGGACAGGTGAGAGGACAGGTGTGGCAGGTGAGAGGACAGGTGAGGCAGGTGAGAGGACAGGTGCAGCAGGTGGGAGGACAGGTGAGAGGACAGGTGGGAGGACAGGTGAGAGGACAGGTGAGGCAGGTGAGAGGACAGGTGAGATGACAGGTGAGAGGACAGGTGAGGCAGGTGAGAGGACAGGTGGGAGGACAGGTGAGAGGACAGGTGAGAGGACAGGTGGGAAGACAGGTGAGAGGACAGGTGAGGCAGGTGAGAGGACAGGTGAGAGGACAGGTGAGAGGACAGGTGAGGCAGGTGGGAGGACAGGTGAGAGGACAGGTGAGGCAGGTGAGAGGACAGGTGGGAGGACAGGTGAGAGGACAGGTGAGAGGACAGGTGGGAGGACAGGTGAGAGGACAGGTGAGGCAGGTGAGAGGACAGGTGCAGCAGGTGAGAGGACAGGTGAGAGGACAGGTGAGACGACAGGTGAGACGACAGGTGTGGCAGGTGAGAGGACAGGTGAGAGGACAGGTGTGGCAGGTGAGAGGACAGGTGAGGCAGGTGAGAGGACAGGTGAGGGGACAGGTGAGAGGACAGGTGAGAGGACAGGTGAGAGGACAGGTGAGGCAGGTGAGAGGACAGGTGAGAGGACAGGTGAGAGGACAGGTGAGGCAGGTGAGAGGACAGGTGAGAGGACAGGTGAGGCAGGTGAGAGGACAGGTGAGAGGACAGGTGAGAGGACAGGTGAGGCAGGTGAGAGGACAGGTGAGAGGACAGGTGCGGCAGGTAAAAGGACAGGTGAGAGGACAGGTAAGAGGACAGGTGCGGCAGGTGAGCACATTTGGACAAACATTTGGCTTTCCAGAACTCAAGGACACCATATAAAGACAATTAAAAACAGACAATATATAAAATACAGGTAAAGGTTTATTTGAGTCCAAATGAACAAATCCTAATGTCATTTCCCCCATGGAAATGCAGAAGTGCTGTGGCTCTGGCCGTGGTCCTGACAGGAGCTGTTTCCAGGACGGATTCATACCATAGTCCGTATATCTGAGTGGACTAAGCTAACCCGTTAGCCGCTAACCCGTTAGCCGCTAACCCGTTAGCGGCTAACCCGTTAGCCGCTGACCCGTTAGCCGCCGCGTGCCAAACAGGAAGTGCTCCAGGAGGCTCTTGGGGCTCCTTCACATTAGGATCTTCTCGTCCCTCTGTCTGTACCTGCTGCTCTGAGCCTCGTCATTCTGGACTTAAACTGTTCGTCTGAAGCCGCCACACAGGATCCTGAACTTTTCATTTCTCTGTTTTGTTCCTGAATCAAGATCTGAACATAAATAACGGACCAATCAGACGCCTTCATTCCCCGAGGCCCCTCCTCGAAGGCTAGCAACAGGTTTGATTGACAGCCTGCTTCTGCTAAGTAAGTTCCCTTCCCGCTTTCCCCCGAGTGACGATTTCTGAAATAAAATGACAAAATATCTCAAACAGTCACAATATCTAATGTGACTAGAATCTGAACGAGCAGAATTTAACGAGCAGAAAGTAAAGAGAATTTGGTTAAATTGTGACTCAAATCAGTGACTTAAACTATTTAAAGCTCAAAGTTTCTTCTTCTTGTGCAGAATCAGGTAAATCCAGTGTCCTGCAGGTGCAGAGTATCACATCCATAGTCCGTATATATGATGCATCAGCTCTGCCAGGAGGAGGCGCCACATTTAACCTCCTCACTCATGATTGGCTCTTGTGTTGCTATGATACTCGCGGGAGGATTTCCAAATATGGACCTGGCTCCAGATTCGCTCCTGTAACCGTGGCAACAGGAGCCTCATTTGACGCTGTGGAGACGTCACTCACTTAGACTCAGATGTACGGGTTTCAGACCAGAGCGTCAGAACCTGGATCAGAACCGGGTCGTTTAGGTTTGTTTGTGTGTCCCTCAGAGCTGGGGGCCCCGTCGTCTCTGGCCCTCCTCCCCGCAGACCCGGCCCTGCTCGTCTGCTCCTTCAGCTCCGGATCCATCGGCCTCTTCAACCTGGAGACGCAACAGCAAGTCCTGAGTCTGGAGACCGAGTCCGGACCGGGGACCGGACCAGGAACTGGATCAGGGACCAGGGTGAACCAGGTCTTAAGCCACCCCTCTCTGCCCCTGACCATCAGCGCAGGAGACGACCGACACATACGGTTCTACGACAACAACACAGGTACTACAAATACTACTACTACTACTACTACTACTGCTACTGCTACTGCTGCTGCTACTACAACTACTACTACGACTACTACTACCTCTACTACTACTTCTACTACTGCTGCTACTACAACCTAATGCTACTACCACCCAGCTACGCTGCTACTTACAACTACCACTACTACTACTACGCCATCACTGCTGCCACTACCATTACTAATACTACCACTACTGCCACTACTACTACTACTGCATCACTACTACTGCACGCTACCACAATACTACTACTACTACCACCACTACTAATGCTACTACTACCACACTACTACTACCATCACCACTGCTTTACCACCACTACTACTACTACTACTACTACTACTACTACTGCCCTACTACTACTCACCACTACCACCCCACTACCGGCTACTACCACTGCCACTACCACTGCACTACCACAACCACTACTACCACTACTACCACCGCTGCCACCACTACCACTACTACCACCACCACTACTACCATACCATTACCGCTACCACCACTACCACTACTACCACCGCCACCGCCACTACCACCGCTACCACTACTACTCACTACCACCCTACCACTACTTCACTACTACCACTGCTGCTACCACTACTACTAATTACCACTACTACCACCACTACTGCCACTACTACCACTACCACTGCCACCGCTACTACCACCACTACCGCTGCTACCACTACCACCACTATCACTGCCACTACTACCACCACTACTGGCCACCTACTACCAACACACTCACTACCACCGGGGCTACCACCACCGCCACCACCACTATCACACTACCGCTATCAATGCCATCATCAATACTACCACTGCTACTACTACCACCACTACCACTACCACTACTACCGCTACTACTACTGCCAATACTACTACCGCCACTACCACTACTACTACCACTGCTACCTACTACCATCATCACTACTATCTACCGTTACCATCATCACATCACCGCTACCACCATACTAATGCTACCACTACCCGCCATCATCATCACCACTGCTACCACCACTACTGCCACTACCGCTACCAGCCACTACTACTACTCACCACTGCCACTACTACCACTACTACCGCTACTACCACCACTACCACTACCACCACTACTGCTACCACCACTACCACGCCACCACCACCACCACTACCACTACTACCACCACCACCGCTACTACTACTCACTACTACCGCTACCACCACTACTGCTACTACCACCATCACCACCACTGCCATCACTCATCACTACCACCACTACCACCACCATTACCGCTACCACTACTACCGCTCACCACCGCTACCCATCATCACCACCGCTACCACCGCTACCGCCACTTCATCACCACTACTACCACTGCTACCACTACTACTCAACACCGCCACTGTCACCACTACCACCACCACTACCGCTACCACTACTACCGCTACCACCACTACCACTACCACCACTACCGCCTACTATCATCACTAAATGCTACCACTACCGCCACTACGCCACCACATCATCACACATCGCTACCACCACTGCTACTGCCACTACCACTACCACCACCGCTACCACCACTACTACTACTACTACTGCTACTCGCCACTACCATCACTACTACCGCCACCACTACTGCTACTACTGCTACTACTACTACTACTACTGCTACTACTACTACTACTACTGCTACTACTACTACTACTACTACTACTGCTACTACTACTACTGCTACTACTGCTACTACTACTACTGCTACTACTGCTACTACTACTACTACTACTACTACTCATCACTGTGTGCAGGGAAACTCGTTCACTCTATGGTCGCTCACCTGGACTCAGTCACCTGCCTCTGTGTGGACCCCAACGGACTCTACCTGCTGTCAGGCAGTGAGTACTCAACCTGGTTTAGTCCTGGTTCAGTCCTGGTTTAGTCCTGGTTCAGTCCTGGTTTAGTCCTGGTTCAGTCCTGATTCAGTCCTGGTTTAGACCTGGTGTAGTCCTGGTGTAGTCCTGGTTTAGACCTGGTTTAGTCCTGGTTTAGTCCTGGTTTAGACCTGGTTTAGTCCTGGTTTAGACCTGGTGTAGTCCTGGTGTAGTCCTGGTTTAGTCCTGGTTTAGACCTGGTTTAGTCCTGGTATAGTCCTGGTTTAGACCTGGTTTAGACCTGGTTTAGTCCTGGTTCAGTCCTGGTTTAGTCCTGGTTCAGTCCTGGTTCAGTCCTGGTTTAGACCTGGTGTAGTCCTGGTGTAGTCCTGGTGTAGTCCTGGTTTAGTCCTGGTTTAGACCTGGTTTAGTCCTGGTTTAGTCCTGGTTTAGACCTGGTTTAGTCCTGGTTTAGACCTGGTGTAGTCCTGGTTTAGTCCTGGTTTAGACATGGTTTAGTCCTGGTTTAGACCTGGTGTAGTCCTGGTTTAGTCCTGGTTTAGACCTGGTTCAGTCCTGGTATAGTCCTGGTTCAGTCCTGGTTTAGTCCTGGTTCAGTCCTGGTTTAGTCCTGGTTTAGTCCTGGTTCATTCCTGGTGTAGTCCTGGTTTAGACCTGGTTTAGTCCTGGTTTAGTCCTGGTTCAGTCCTGGTTTAGTCCTGGTTTAGTCCTGATTTAGTCCTGGTTCAGTCCTGGTTCAGTCCTGGTTTAGTCCTGGTTTAGTCCTGGTATAGTCCTGGTTTAGTCCTGGTTTAGACCTGGTTTAGTCCTGGTTTAGACCTGGTTTAGTCCTGGTTTAGTCCTGGTTTAGTCCTGGTTTAGACCTGGTTTAGTCCTGGTATAGTCCTGGTTTAGTCCTGGTTTAGTCCTGGTTTAGTCCTGGTTTAGTCCTGGTATAGTCCTGGTTTAGTCCTGGTATAGTCCTGGTTTAGTCCTGGTATAGTCCTGGTTTAGTCCTGATATAATCCTGGTTTAGACCTGGTTTAGTCCTGGTATAGTCCTGGTTTAGTCCTGGTATAGTCCTGGTTTAGTCCTGGTTTAGTCCTGGTTTAGTCCTGGTTTAGTCCTGGTTTAGTCCTGGTTTAGTCCTGGTATAGTCCTGGTTTAGTCCTGGTTTAGTCCTGGTTCAGTCCTGGTTTAGTCCTGGTTTAGTCCTGGTTTAGTCCTGGTTCAGTCCTGGTTTAGTCCTGGTATAGTCCTGGTATAGTCCTGGTTTAGTCCTGGTTTAGACCTGGTTTAGTCCTGGTATAGTCCTGGTTTAGTCCTGGTATAGTCCTGGTTTAGTCCTGGTTTAGACCTGGTTTAGTCCTGGTTTAGTCCTGGTTTAGACCTGGTTTAGTCCTGGTATAGTCCTGGTTTAGTCCTGGTTTAGTCCTGGTTCAGTCCTGGTTTAGTCCTGGTTTAGTCCTGGTTTAGTCCTGGTTCAGTCCTGGTTTAGTCCTGGTATAGTCCTGGTATAGTCCTGGTTTAGTCCTGGTTTAGACCTGGTTTAGTCCTGGTTTAGTCCTGGTTTAGTCCTGGTATAGTCCTGGTATAGTCCTGGTTTAGTCCTGGTTTAGACCTGGTTTAGTCCTGGTTTAGTCCTGGTTCAGTCCTGGTTTAGTCCTGGTTCAGTCCTGGTTTAGTCCTGGTATAGTCCTGGTATAGTCCTGGTATAGTCCTGGTTTAGACCTGGTTTAGTCCTGGTATAGTCCTGGTTTAGTCCTGGTATAGTCCTGGTTTAGTCCTGGTTTAGACCTGGTTTAGTCCTGGTTTAGTCCTGGTTTAGACCTGGTTTAGTCCTGGTATAGTCCTGGTTTAGTCCTGGTTTAGACCTGGTTTAGTCCTGGTTTAGTCCTGGTTTAGTCCTGGTTTAGTCCTGGTTCAGTCCTGGTTTAGTCCTGGTATAGTCCTGGTATAGTCCTGGTATAGTCCTGGTTTAGACCTGGTTTAGTCCTGGTATAGTCCTGGTTTAGTCCTGGTATAGTCCTGGTTTAGTCCTGGTTTAGACCTGGTTTAGTCCTGGTTTAGTCCTGGTTTAGACCTGGTTTAGTCCTGGTATAGTCCTGGTTTAGTCCTGGTTTAGTCCTGGTTCAGTCCTGGTTTAGTCCTGGTTTAGTCCTGGTTTAGTCCTGGTTCAGTCCTGGTTTAGTCCTGGTATAGTCCTGGTATAGTCCTGGTTTAGTCCTGGTTTAGACCTGGTTTAGTCCTGGTTTAGTCCTGGTTTAGTCCTGGTATAGTCCTGGTATAGTCCTGGTTTAGTCCTGGTTTAGACCTGGTTTAGTCCTGGTTTAGTCCTGGTTTAGACCTGGTTTAGTCCTGGTATAGTCCTGGTTTAGTCCTGGTTCAGTCCTGGTTCAGCCCTGGTTCAGTCCTGGTTCAGTCCTGGTTTAATCCTGGTTTAGACCTGGTTTAGTCCTGGTATAGTCCTGGTTTAGTCCTGGTATAGTCCTGGTTTAGTCCTGGTTTAGACCTGGTTTAGTCCTGGTTTAGTCCTGGTTTAGACCTGGTTTAGTCCTGGTATAGTCCTGGTTTAGTCCTGGTTTAGTCCTGGTTCAGTCCTGGTTTAGTCCTGGTTTAGTCCTGGTTTAGTCCTGGTTCAGTCCTGGTTTAGTCCTGGTTTAGTCCTGGTTTAGTCCTGGTTTAGACCTGGTTTAGTCCTGGTTTAGTCCTGGTTTAGTCCTGGTTCAGTCCTGGTTTAGTCCTGGTTTAGTCCTGGTTTAGTCCTGGTTCAGTCCTGGTTCAGTCCTGGTTCAGTCCCGGGTGCTCTGCCCCCTGCAGGTCACGACTGCTCGGTGCGTCTCTGGAGTCTGGACTCTCGGACTTGTGTTCAGGAGTTCACCGCCCATCGGCGCAAGTTCAGCGAGTCCATCCACGCCGTCGCCTTCCACCGCACGCTGGGCTACATGAGCAGTGGGGGCGCCGACGGGCTCGCCAAGGTCTACGTGTGAGGGGCGGGGCCAGGGGCATGGGGCGGGGCCAGAGGGCAGGGGCGGGTCCAGAAGGCAGGGGGCGGATCAGAGGGCAGGGGGCGGGGCCAGAGGGCAGGGGGCGGATCAGAGGGCAGGGGGCGGGGCCAGAGGGCAGGGGGCGGGGCCAGAGGGCAGGGTGTGTGTCCAGAGGGCAGGGGGCGGGTCCAGAGGGCAGGGGGTGGGGCCAGAGGGCAGGGGGCGGGTCCAGAGGGCAGGGGGCGGGGCCAGAGGGCAGGGGGTGGGGCCAGAGGGCAGGGGGCGGGTCCAGAGGGCAGGGGATGGCTCCAGAGGGCAAGGGGCGGGTCCAGAGGGCAGGGGGCGGGGCCAGAGGGCAAGGGGCGGGACCTATGGAAACTGGGCGGGTTCAGGGGGAGGGGTTGGGGCGAGAGGGCAGGGGCGGGTCCAGAGGGCGGGGGGCGGGGCCAGAGGAGTCTGAATGTCCACACTCATTTCCCACAATGCACCTGGACATCGGTGGTCACTAGAGCGGTCAGTACGGACCACAATGCACTGGGAGAGTCGGGAAAACTACGGCGTTCAGCAACAGGTGTTTTAACTGGACACAACTCGACAGAATGAAACAGATAAATCCTGGTTTAGTCTTAGTTTAGTCCTGGGGAAGTTACGTGGAAGTGAAGAACTTGCCCCATCACTACACTAGTTCAGAACTTGCCCCCATCACTACACTAGTTCAGAACTTGCCCCCATCACTACACTAGTTCAGAACTTGCCCCATCACTACACTAGTTCAGAACTTGCCCCATCACTGCACTAGTTCAGAACTTGCCCCCATCACTACACTAGTTCAGAACTTGCCCCCATCACTACACTAGTTCAGAACTTGCCCCATCACTACACTAGTTCAGAACTTGCCCCATCACTACACTAGTTCAGAACTTGCCCCATCACTACACTAGTTCAGAACTTGCCCCCATCACTGCACTAGTTCAGAACTTGCCCCCATCACTGCACTAGTTTGTTGCCTTGACAGACTCACACACAGTGAGATCTCCACAGAGGAAACACTGATCTGTGCCGTTTTTTGACTCCTGACAGAATTCCACCAGCTCTCGAAATGGACTTTAGCTTCAAATGTGCCGGAGTTCAACTTTAAGTCCTGGTTCGAGTTCTTTAACCATTTCCCAGAGTCTTGCATTTTAACAAGAAACTTCCAGGGATGTTACAGTGGGCGGGACATTTGGAAGAACAGTATTTACTCCAGAAAAATACAGAAACTGGTCTAAAGGGGCATACTGGGGTCACAGGGGCTGTGGAGTCTGGAGTTTGAAAAGCACTTTATTTGTTGAAGCTGTAAAACGTGAACACACGGAGTGCACGACGTCGCTTCCTGTACGGTCGGTGCTTTTACGTCGAGTATTTATTTGACTTTGAGCGACGGGCGCCAGGGTTTGTCCCATCCTCAGACTTTGAGAACTTTACGAGCTCGAAGCGTCACGAGGAAACAAAAAGAAAGAAACACGGACACCAGTACTCAAAGTCCTGGTTCAGTCCTGGTTTAGTCCTGTTTAGTCCTGGTTTAGTCCTGGTTTAGTCCTGTTTAGTCCTGGTTTAGTCCTGGTTTAGTCCTGGTTTAGTCCTGGTTTAGCTCTGGTTTAGTCCTGGTTTAGCCCTGGTTTAGTCCTGGTTTAGCTCTGGTTTAGTCCTGGTTTAGCTCTGGTTTAGTCCTGGTTTAGCCCTGGTGTAGTCCTGGTTTAGTCCTGGTTTAGCCCTGGTTTAGTCCTGGTTTAGTCCTGGTTTAGTTCTGGTTTAGCCCTGGTTTAGCCCTGGTTTAGTCCTGGTTTAGCCCTGGTTTAGTCCTGGTTTAGACCTGGTTTAGTCCTGGTTTAGTCCTGGTTTAGTCCTGGTTTAGACTTGGTTTAGACCTGGTTTAGTCCTGGTTTAGTTCTGGTTTAGTCCTGGTTTAGTCCTGGTTTAGTCCTGGTTTAGACCTGGTTTAGCCCTGGTTTAGACCTGGTTTAGTCCTGGTTTAGACCTGGTTTAGTCCTGGTTTAGTCCTGGTTTAGTCCTGTTTAGTCCTGGTTTAGTCCTGGTTTAGCCCTGGTTTAGTCCTGGTTTAGCCCTGGTTTAGTCCTGGTTTAGTCCTGGTTTAGTCCTGGTTTAGACCTGGTTTAGTCCTGGTTTAGTCCTGGTTTAGTCCTGGTTTAGACCTGGTTTAGTCCTGGTTTAGTCCTGGTTTAGTCCTGGTTTAGTCCTGGTTTAGCCCTGGTTTAGTCCTGGTTTAGTCCTGGTTTAGACCTGGTTTAGTCCTGGTTTAGTCCTGGTTTAGTCCTGGTTTAGTCCTGGTTTAGTCCTGGTTTAGTCCTGGTTTAGTCCTGGTTTAGCCCTGGTTTAGTCCTGGTTTAGTCCTGGTTTAGTCCTGGTTTAGACCTGGTTTAGACCTGGTTTAGTCCTGGTTTAGTCCTGGTTTAGTCCTGGTTTAGACCTGGTTTAGACCTGGTTTAGTCCTGGTTTAGTCCTGGTTTAGTCCTGGTTTAGTCCTGGTTCAGACCTGGTTTAGCCCTGGTTTAGTCCTGGTTTAGACCTGGTTTAGCCCTGGTTTAGTCCTGGTTTAGTCCTGGTTTAGTCCTGGTTTAGTCCTGGTTTAGTCCTGGTTTAGACCTGGTTTAGCCCTGGTTTAGTCCTGGTTTAGTCCTGGTTTAGTCCTGGTTTAGACCTGGTTTAGTCCTGGTTTAGACCTGGTTTAGCCCTGGTTTAGTCCTGGTTTAGTCCTGGTTTAGTCCTGGTTTAGTCCTGGTTTAGTCCTGGTTTAGTCCTGGTTTAGTCCTGGTTTAGACCTGGTTTAGTCCTGGTTTAGTCCTGGTTTAGTCAGTGTAATAAACCGTCTGCTCTGGTCGTTGTGTTTTGGTCGATGTTTTTATTGAATCTTATTTTTATATTTGTTTGGATGTTTTGGTTTCTCTTCCTGTTTTTTGTGCCAAACCTTTTCGTTTCGTCCTGTCTCTGCACAGGAACATTTACTCCCGTGTTTTTGACGGCAGCTGTCAGGAAAACCTCTTCTTATTTCAATCATGTGCTTTAGTTTTAGATACAGAAGCAGATTTAAAGAACCTACATTTGTACTCATGCACTTTTGTGTAAATAAACGTTTCCTGTTGTAGGTCTGTGTGACTCTATTTATATTTTTATATTTCACACTCAACAGCATAAACCCGACATGGTGGACAGACACAAAAGGGAAAAGTTAGTAAAAGTATTTAAGTACCTGTGTGCTAAGAATAAAAAGTAAAAGTATTTCACACGTGAGTTTAATTTGTTAAACTGTTGTGATACTGATTAAAATTACATATAAGCAAGAAATGAAACTACTGTTTGATTTCCCAGTGGAAGCGTCGACTCTCAGCTGATCCTTTCAGGCCTTTTGAGCCGTATCGCTTTTGTTTCTGGCTCTGATGTTCTCATATTTTAGTTATGGGATTCAGACATGGTAATCGTGCGGTTGTTGGACGTCCCAACAGCGGAAAACGGCTCGAGAAATGGGCTTCGGAAGTTTGCGAACGCCACAACTGCAAAAGGGAATCAGATCTGTGTGACTGCAAACCTCCGTTCAGACTGTTTCCCTTCCCAACGGAACTGAAAAACAGTGAAAAGCGAAGACGACGGGCAGGACTGACACACAGGAAGGACGGAAAAGGTAAAAGAATCATCCTGAGTCTGAAGCGAACATTTTGTGCGTGGAGCGACAACAAAGCAAAATCCCGATGCCCCACTCAGCCTTGGATACGAATGTTCGACTCGACAGTTCGATCTCTGAGGCGGCGAATACCTGAGAAACAAGTTCGGCTTTTCCGACAGTAATTTTCAAGTTTCTTTTTCTGAGGTAATTCTTCAGAGCATCGACTTTCCAGGTCCAAACTTCAGCGACGCTCACGAATGTTGGTTCTTTGCCTTCAGACTCAGTGCACGATGACCGGAAGTTCGAAATTCGGGATGCATGTGTACAATGAACAGACCCGGTGACAGGGGCGGCCCTGGCGGAGTCGAGAACTGTTAATCATATTCTGCAGATTACAAGCTGTAAGTGAAATCTGCAGCTGAAAATGTTGATCGAGCAGCTGAAAGAAGGTTTGGAATGAGCGAGAAGCCTGTGTTTGACTGGAGAAAAGTGGAGGAAACTCCAACTGCAGTGAAGAAAACTCTAAACACTAGATTTAGGTAGAGTTGGCAGAGTTGGAGAGTTTGGTAAACTTGTTCTGTTGTTTCTGCTCTAGCTTATGTGAATAACTGTTCAATGTGACGTTAAAGGTCGTACAGAGGATTTTCCCAGGAAAGAGAATTTCAGCGACTGTTTTTTTTGTTCAGCTCCCTCAGTAGAAACACCTCCTCCCGCCTCCTCCTCACTCTAGAAATCACGTTTGTTTACAGCCGCAGCGCGTTCAGAATCTCTGCTGAAATTTCCTGCCCAGAAGTTATTTAGCGGCCGACGTCTCTTTAGACCCTTCGCCTGCTTCAGTCGCGCCATCGCTGGAAGGAACCTCCAAGAATCACCTTCGTTTTGCATCGCTCCTTTTCCCCTTCTCTTCTTCTTCCAGCGACCTCATAAACTGACGTTCGTTCACGCTGAACTGGTCGTGGATTCCCGTCGGCCATCGCGACAAACTTTGTGTAAGCTGCAGTTGGAAAAAGCCGCTCAGAACCGCTGCATTGGTCAAGTAAACAGCGTCTTGAATCTGTGGAACGAATGTAAACCTACGTGGTTCCCTGCGGGATAATATACATAATTATTCTAACAGCCGGAGAATCAGTTCCACTAGAAACGCAGGGAGTTTGATTGACGACCTGACAACCAATAGAAAACAAATGTTTATCTGGCCCCACCACGTCCCCAGCTGATGGATTTTCTTTCTTTTTTTGGTCATCATAATAGGCTATTATCACAATGGCAGGAAGTGCTGCGATGTTGAGCTGCGCAACTTCCTGTCAGGGCTTTTCTATGGAAAAATCCCTGTGGAAAATTGTTGCATATTTTTGAGCAGCTTCATAAATCTGCCCCAACACCAAATCTTCATCCAGCAAAGAACAGATTCTGTCCAAGAAGAATTTATCCCCAACGATCGAGGGAAGAAAGACGAAAACTTAAAGGAAACAACGACGAGCATCAGTGAAACGACTGAGCAGCACTAACGTTCTGTCCTGGAGGAAACAGAAGGAACTTATTCAGACTGATTCTACAATTAAAATAAAACATCTATTTTGTGATGCAAATATTAGCATAGACTGAGAGATTTGTGCAGATTAAATGCTATAGATATTCACAGATTAAATGTTTACTATTTAACCTGCACAAATCTCTGTCTATACTAATATTGAACTGAAACAAATAGGACTTCCTATTTTAGCCCAAGTTTAGTCTGGGTTTAGACTTGGAATAGATCTGGTTAGTCCTAGTTTAGCCCTACTTAAGACCTAGTTTAGACCTGATATAGTTCTATTTTAGTCCTGGTTTAAACCTGGTTTAGGCCTGAAATCCACCTGATATAGTCCTGGGTTAGTCCTAGTTTAGACCCGAAACTGACCTGATAAATCAGGTCTATCCTGATTTAGACCTGATTTACATCAGATTGCTCCAAAATCGGGACTCGGGGACATTTCTTGTATAAAACTGGGCCAAATCAGTGGTTTTGTATAAATCTGCTGGTACAGGGGACACAGGATCAGGACTGGGACTGTCCAGAGGAGGACAGACACGTCTGGACACACGGACACACTAAACACATGAATTAAAAAAGACATAAAACCGAAAAAGTACCCACTGTAAGTACAGATATCTAAAAAATCGACCTAAGGACAGCACTCTAATACTTATACTTTAATACTTTCCACCGCTGATATTAAATAAACATATAAACCATGTGTGGGCAGTGAGTTTGTCCCCGGGCTGCGGCGCCTCCTGTACGCGGCGCTGGAGGCGTGTTCACGGGGACAGTCCCGGAGAGAGCCTCGGAGAGAGCCCCTGAGAGAGCCCCGAGCCCCGCGCAGCCCCCAAACGGACTCTTTTTACGGGAGCAAACATGAGCCCACCGCCGGGGCTTTAGTTCGGAGCCGAACCGAGCCTCTGAGCGGTGAGTTTGAGCCGAATCCGGAGTAAAAACAAAGAGTTTACTCGAGCTAACGCTGTAGCATTAGCATTAGCATTAGCCTTCGAATCAGAGTTAGTAATAGCGTTAGCATTAGCATTAGCGTTAGCCCGTTACCGTCAACATAGCTACGGTTAAACTTTAAACGCGTCACTTGTCGGGATTTTATATTCACATTTATCGTTAATTTTGACGTATTTAGTGACCCGGTTGTATTTGAGGATTCGACTCTTAGCAGTTAGCTTTAGCAACAACAGCATCTTCAACATCTTTCCAGGTGTTCTGGTTTTATCGGAAATCACAGACCGGGGCCAAGGTTTGCAGAACTAAACCAGGACTGGACCCTGGACTCGTACAGTGGTTTATAATGAGTTTAGTTAAAGGTGTATTGTGTAGCTTTTCTGGTGGAGGGCCCGTAAAACACTCTCTTCCGTGGATCTGTCATTATTCTGCTTGGAATTTTCCGCAGTGTGACTTTAAACTTACATTTCATTACATTCTTACATTTATTCAATCACAGTTTGTTTTAGAGCTCAAAAATATCCCAAGAAAAACATTATGAATGTGAGCGGGGTCGCCTCTCCACGGATCTGACCTGGAACTTGGTCTGGTTTGGTCTCCATGAAAATAGATTTAATGCCGTACAGTGGAAGATTCCAGACAAAGCAATGACATCTCCATGGAGACAAGAGTTTTACGGAGCCTCCACCAGAAAAATTACACAGTACAGCTTTAAATGGAGTAACACGGGGACACCAAAGTACACAGCGGCATTCGGACATGTTTATTATTACAAAATAATACAGAATACAAAAGATCAGTGTTGCCGTAGTTAAGCTCCCATTTTACACTGGTTTGGACCTGGTTTAGGCTTGATTTGGACCTGGTCTGGACCCGGGCTGGACCTGGTCTGGACCTGGTTTAGGTTTGGCAAAATGGAAAATGCAAAACTAAAACATTTTAAGGATCAAAAAGTCAAACTGCAGCTGTGCCGAGAAGCTTGAGGCAAACTGAGATCTTGATGGAAATCTGAGTGTCTGCGTTGGTTTTAAAGTAAAATGTGAAATCTCTTCCCCAGCACTGAGTCTTGGAGCCATGTGCCCCGGGCCCCTGCTCTGAGGGCCTCTGCTCTGAGGGCCTCTGCTCTGAGGGCCTCTGCTCTGAGGGCCCCTGCTCTGAGGGCCCCTGCTCTGAGGGCCCCGGCTCTGAGGGCCTCTGCTCTGAGGGCCCTGGCTCTGAGGGCCCCAGTGTGAGGGCCTCGGGCAGAGGATGGCAGGAGAGCTGTACCCAGGCTCCAAGAAGCTGGTGCCCTCTGAGAGCAGCTCCACCCTCCAGACCCACACCCAGAACCTGAGCCCGAGCGTCAGCAGCAGCAGCGCGGGCACCACAGCGGGCACCACAGGGGGAACGGCCGGGGGAGGCTCTAACTGGCAGGGCCTCTTCCCCACAATAAGAGAGAGGTAACGGCACCCGTGAACGCAGCACCTACAGACACTACAGATGCAAACGCAGCACCTACAGACGCAAACACAGTACCTACAGACACTACAGATGCAAACGCAGCACCTACAGACGCAAACACAGCACCTACAGACACTACAGATGCAAACGCAGCACCTACAGACACTACAGACACAAACACAGCACCAACAGACGCAAACGCGACACCTACAGACGTGAACGCAGCACCTACAGATGCAAATGCGACACCTACAGACGTGAACGCAGCACCTACATACGCAAATGTATCACCTACAGACGCGAACGCGACACCTACAGACGCAAATGTATCACCAACAGACGCAAACACGACACCTACAGACGCGAACGCGACACCTACAGACGCGAACGCAGCACCTACATACGCAAACGCGACACCTACAGACGCGAACGCAGCACCTACAGATGTAAACACGACACCTACAGACGCGAACGCAGCACCTACAGACACTACAGACACAAACACAGCACCAACAGATGCAAACGCAGCACCTACAGACGCGAACGCAGCACCTACATACGCAAACGCGACACCTACAGACGCGAACGCAGCACCTACAGATGCAAACACGACACCTACAGACGCGAACGCAGCACCTACAGACACTACAGACACAAACACAGCACCTACAGACACTACAGACGCGAACGCAGCACCTACAGATGCAGACGCAGCACCTACAGACACAAACGCGACACCTACAGACACTACAGACACAAACGCGACACCTACAGACACTGCAGACACAAACGCGACACCTACAGACACTACAGACACAAACGCGACACCTACAGACACTACAGACACAAACGCGACACCTACAGACACTACAGACACAAACACAGCACCTACAGACACTACAGACGCAAACGCAGCACCTACAGACGCAAACGCAGCACCTACAGACGCAAACGCAGCACCTACAGATGCAAACGCAGCACCTACAGACACTACAGACGCAAACGCAGCACCTACAGACACTACAGACGCAAACGCAGCACCTACAGACACTACAGACGCAAACGCAGCACCTACAGACACTACAGACGCAAACGCAGCACCTACAGACTCAAACGCAGCACCTACAGACACTACAGACGCAAACGCAGCACCTACAGACACAAACGCAGCACCTACAGATGCAAACACGACACCTACAGACGCAAACGCAGCACCTACAGACAGGGCAGGTCTGTGGAGAGGCGCCCCGTCCACACAATCAGCTGTAATGATGGGAATGTTTAAAGCCATAACGCGGAACATGTCCCACAGGAACTCGGTCATGTTCAACAATGAGATGATGGCCGACGTGCACTTTGTGGTCGGACCCACAGGAGCAACGCAGAGAGTCCCAGGCCACAAGGTACTGGACTGGGACTGGACCGGGACTAAACCAGGACTGGACCGGGACTAAACCAGGACTGAACAAGGTAAGGTAAGGTTTATTTATGCCCTGGGGCAGACTGACGGAGGCGCGGCTGCCAACGGTCCCTCCGACCACCACCATCACTCACACAACTTTCACACCGACAGTGCAGGTTTTAAGTTGATGGGGGAAAGTGGAGCCCGGAGGAAACCCATCCATCGAACCCGCAACCTTCTTGCTGTGAGGCATGAGTGCTAGCCACTCAGCCACCGTGCCGCCAAGGACAGGGACTGAACCGGGACTAAACCAGGACTAAACCAGGTCTAAACCAGGACAGAACTGGGATTAAATCAGGACTAAACCAGGACTGGACCGGGCCTAAACCATGAATGGACCAGGACCAAACGGGGTCAAACTGTGTCTGAACGGGGACTGATCCGGGTCTAAAGTGGGTCCGAAGTGGGTCTGAACGGGGACTGATCCGGGTCTAAAGTGGGTCCGAAGTGGGTCTGAACGGGGACTGATCTGGGTCTAAAGTGGGTCTGAAGTGGGTCTAAACTGGGTCTAAACCGGGTCTAAACCAGGTCTGAACCGGGACTAAACTGGGTCTAAACTGGGACTGAATCGGGACTGAACCGTGTCTAAACTGGGTCTCAACCGGGACTAAACTGGAACTGAACCGGGACTGAACCGGGACTGAACTGGGTCTGAACCGGGACTGAACCAGGTCTAAAGTGGGTCTAAAGTGGGACTGAACCGGGACTGAACCGGAACTGAACTGGGTCTAAACTGGGTCTAAACCGGGACTGAAGCGGGTTTAAACCGGGTCTAAACCAGGACTGTTGTGTGCTTGGTTCCTTCAGTACGTTCTGGCCGTGGGCAGCTCTGTGTTCCACGCCATGTTCTACGGGGAACTGGCCGAAGACCAGGACGAGATCCGGATCCCCGACGTGGAGCCGCCGTCTTTCCTCGCCATGTTGAAGTAGGTCCCAGCGCTTAGTCAAAGCAAGCTCACTGAGGCCAGCGGCTTTAGGGCCTTTTGGACCTGGTTCAGTATCGGCCAATTTTGACACTCGATACAATATCCGATACTGACATTTTATTTGTCTCTTTGGGAACAGACTAAAGACTCGTCCTGCTTCATTTAGGGTTAGATAAATACAGTAAATACTTGGGATTATTTTATATGTGGGATTATTTTTACGTGGGATTAGTTCATTCTTGGGATTATTTTATATTTGGTATTATTTTATGAAAGAGAAAAGTTAAAGTAACGATAACCCCTGTCTCCTCCGCCCCTGCATCCTCCTCCTCCTCCTCCGCCCCTGCATCCTCCTCCTCCTCCTCCTCCTCCGCCCCTGCCTCCTCCGCCCCTGCCTCCTCCTCCTCCTCCTCCACCCCTGCCTCCTCCGCCCCTGCCTCCTCAGGTACATCTACTGTGATGAGATCGATCTTTGCGCGGACACGGTTTTGGCGACGCTTTACGCGGCGAAGAAGTACATCGTGCCGCACCTGGCGCGCGCCTGCGTCACGTTCCTGGAGACGAGCCTGAGCGCCAGGAACGCCTGCGTGCTCCTGTCGCAGAGCTGCCTGTTCGAGGAGCCCGAGCTCACCGAGCGCTGCTGGGAGGTGATCGACGCTCAGGCCGAACTCGCCCTGCGCTCCGACGGGTTCTGCGATATCGACGCCGTCACGCTGGAGAGCATCCTGCAGAGGGAGACGCTCAACGCCAAAGAGATGGTGGTGTTCGAGGCGGCGCTGAGCTGGGCCGAGGCGGAGTGCGGCCGCCGCGAGCTGGAGCCCACCATCGAGAACAAGAGGCGGGTCCTGGGCAAAGCCATTTACCTGATCCGCGTGCCCACCATGGGCCTGGAGGACTTCGCCAACGGAGCGGCGCAGTCCGGCGTGCTCACGCTCACCGAGACCAACGACATCTTCCTGTGGTACACGGCGGCCAACAAGCCCGAGCTGCTGTTCTGCACCAAACCGCGCAAAGGCCTGGCGCCGCAGCGCTGCCACCGCTTCCAGTCGTGCGCCTACCGCAGTAACCAGTGGAGGTACAGGGGGCGCTGCGACAGCATCCAGTTCGCCGTGGACAAACGCGTGTTCATCGCCGGCTTCGGCCTGTACGGCTCCAGCTGCGGCTCCGCCGAGTACAGCGCCCGCATCGAGCTGAAGAGGCAGGGCGCGGCCATGGCCCACCGCCTCATTAAATACTTCAGCGACGGCTCCTCCAGCACCTTCCCCGTGTTCTTCGAGCACCCGGTGCAGATAGAACCGGACACGTTCTACACGGCCAGTGTCGTCCTGGACGGGAACGAGCTCAGCTACTTCGGCCAGGAGGGAATGACCGAGGTGCAGAGCGGCAGGGTCACCTTCCAGTTCCAGTGCTCCTCAGACTCCACCAACGGAACCGGCGTCCAGGGGGGACAGATCCCAGAGCTCATCTTCTACGCCTGAGCTGCTCCACCCTCTGCTCCACCAACGGAACCGGCGTCCAGGGGGGACAGATCCCAGAGCTCATCTTCTACGCCTGAGCTGCTCCACCCTCTGCTCCACCAACGGAACCGGCGTCCAGGGGGGACAGATCCCAGAGCTCATCTTCTACGCCTGAGCTGCTCCACCCTCTGCATCCTCTGCTCCACACTCTGCTCCACCCTCTGCATCCTCTGCTCCACCCTCTGCTCCACCCTCAGATGAGGAGGTGTCTGGTTCCTCGAGGATCCTGTGGACTCATCAACAGAATGAACTAATTTGTGTAAAAGAAGAAAATTAAAACATTTTGTAAAAACGTCATTAACCTTTGAACTATATTTTAAATTCATTCAAATATTTTTGTAAAAATTTGGGTTTGTAAAGAAGACAGAGCTGAAGACAGAGCTAAACTCAGCAGGTTTAGACCTGGTTTAGACCTGGTTTAGACCTGGTTTAGACCTGGTTTAGACCTGGTTTAGTCTTAATTTAGACCAGGTTCAGACCTGGTTTAGACCTGGTTTAGACCTGGTTTAGTCTTAATTTAGACCAGGTTCAGACCAGATTTAGACATGGTTTAGACATGGTTTAGTCTTAATTTAGACCAGGTTCAGACCAGGTTCAGACCTGGTTTAGACCTGGTTTAGTCTTAATTTAGACCAGGTTTAGACCAGGTTTAGACCTGGTTTAGTCTTAATTTAGACCAGGTTCAGACCTGGTTCAGACCTGGTTTAGACCTGGTTTAGACCTGGTTTAGACCTGGTTTGGTCCTGGTTTAGTCCTGTATTTGTCCTGGTTTAGTCCTGGTTCAGTCCTGGTCTTTTCTCACTGTCTCGTGTTTGAT
This sequence comes from Odontamblyopus lacepedii, assembly GCA_034769755.1. Classification (NCBI taxonomy): domain Eukaryota; kingdom Metazoa; phylum Chordata; class Actinopteri; order Gobiiformes; family Gobiidae; genus Odontamblyopus; species Odontamblyopus lacepedii. The sequence goes on from CM068353.1 coordinate 1,995,689, forward strand.
CAGAATGTGATGAAGTGGCCTTAAACTGTTTAATAAAAAACACTTTATTCAGTTTGAGGTTTTTTGTGCTGTGTCAGATGCCCTCCCATCCACCTGTGTCCTGGTTTAGATCTGGTTTAGTCCTGGTTTAGACCTGGTTTACTCCTGCTTTAGTCCTGGCTCAGTCCTAGTTTAGTCCTGGTTTAGTCCTGGTTTAGACCTGGTTTAGTCCTGATTCAGACCTGGTTTAGACCTGGTTTGGTCCTGGTTTAGTCCTGTATTTGTCCTGGTTTAGTCCTGGTTTAGACCTGGTTTAGTCCTGGTTCAGTCCTGGTTTAAACCTGGTTTAGTCCTGGTTTAGTCCTGGTTTAGTCCTTTATTTGTCCTGGTTTAGTCCTGGTTCAGTCCTGGTTTAGTCCTGGTTTAGTCCTGGTTTAGTCCTGGATTAGTCCTGGTTTAGTCCTTTATTTGTCCTGGTTTAGACCTGGTTTAGTCCGTTTTTCAGTATTTTTCGCGTTTGTCGTTTGTCCCTCCGCGCGCTCCGTCCTTTTATGTAAACAGAGCAGAGTCCACTTCCGCCTCGGTCTTGTGTCCTCGGTCCTCGGTCCTCTGTCCTCGGTCCTGTCTCCTCGGTCCTCGGTCCTGTCTCCTCGGTCCTCGGTCCTGTGTCCTCGGTCCTCAGTCCTGTCTCCTCGGTCCTGTGTCCTCGGTCCTCAGTCCTGTCTCCTCGGCCCTGTGTCCTCGGTCCTCAGTCCGGTCTCCTCGGTCCTCGGTCCGGTCTCTGCGGGACATGCACCGTCTCCAGGTCCTCTCGGGACACCTCCGTCCTCCGGGGAAGTCTCCGGGGCTCCGCGTGGACGTGCCCGGGCTCCGAGGCTCTGTTTGCGGCGGCGCGGGGCAGGACAGTCCCGATGATGTGGTGATCGTCCACGGACGCAGGACCGCGATCGGGAAAGCCAAGAGAGGATCCTTCAAGGTCCGGGTTTAGACCTGGTTTAGTCCTGGTTTAGTCCTGGTTTAGTCCTGGTTCCGTCCTGGTTCTGTCCTGGTTCAGTCCTGGTTTAGTCCTGGTTTAGTCCTGGTTTAGTCCTCGTTTAGCCCTGGTTTAGTCCTGGTTTAGTCCTCGTTTAGACCTGGCTTAGACCTGATTTAGTCCTGGTTTAGTCCTGGTTTAGTCCTGGTTCCGTCCTGGTTCTGTCCTGGTTCAGTCCTGGTTTGGTCCTGGTTTAGTCCTGGTTTAGTCCTGGTTTAGCCCTGGTTTAGACCTGATTTAGACCTGATTTAGTCCTGGTTTAGTCCTGGTTTAGTCCTGGTTTAGTCCTGGTCTAGCCCTGGTTTAGTCCTGGTTTAGCCCTGGTTTAGCCCTGGTTTAGTCCTGGTTTAGCCCTCGTTTAGCCCTGGTTTAGTCCTAGTTTAGTCCTGGTTTAGCCCTGGTTTAGTCCTGGTTTAGACCTGGTTTAGACCTGGTTTAGTCCTGGTTTAGACCTGGTTTAGACCTGGTTTAGTCCTGGTTTAGCCCTGATTTAGCCCTGGTTTAGACCTGGTTTAGTCCTGGTTTAGACCTGGTTTAGACCTGGTTTAGTCCTCGTTTAGACCTGGTTTAGTCCTGGTTTAGACCTGGTTTAGTCCTGGTTTAGACCAGGTTTAGTCCTGGTTTAGACCTGGTTTAGTCCTGGTTTAGTCCTCGTTTAGACCTGGTTTAGACCTGGTTTAGTCCTGGTTTAGTCCTGGTTTAGCCCTGGTTTAGACCTGGTTTAGACCTGGTTTAGTCCTGGTTTAGACCTGGTTTAGACCTGGTTTAGACCTGGTTTTGTCCTGGTTTGGTCCTGGTTTAGACCTGGTTTAGTCCTGGTTTAGACCTGGTTTAGACCTGGTTTAGTCCTGGTTTAGACCTGGTTTAGACCTGGTTTAGTCCTCGTTTAGACCTGGTTTAGTCCTGGTTTAGTCCTCAGTCAGTCTTTTGTTCCAGGACACGACTCCAGATGAGCTGCTCAGCGCCGTCATGAAAGCCGTCGTCTCAGACGTCCACCTGAGTCCAGACAAACTCGGAGACATCTGCGTGGGTAAGAACTGAACCAGGACTAAACCAGGTCTGAACCAGGACTAAACCAGGACTAAACCAGGACTAAAACAGGACTAAACCAGGACTAAACCAGGTCTGAACCAGGGCTGAACCAGGACTAAACCAGGACTAAAACAGGACTAAACCAGGACTAAACCAGGACTAAAACAGGACTAAAACAGGACTAAACCAGGACTAAACCAGGTCTGAACCAGGGCTGAACCAGGACTAAACCAGGACTAAAACAGGACTAAAACAGGACTAAACCAGGACTAAACCAGGTCTGAACCAGGGCTGAACCAGGACTAAACCAGGACTAAAACAGGACTAAACCAGGACTAAACCAGGACTAAAACAGGACTAAAACAGGGCTGAACCAGGACTAAACCAGGACTAAACCAGGACTAAACCAGGACTAAACCAGGACTAAAACAGGACTAAAACAGGGCTGAACCAGGACTAAACCAGGACTAAAACAGGACTAAAACAGGACTGAACCAGGACTGAACCAGGACTGAACCAGGACTGAACCAGGACTGAACCAGGACTAAACCAGGACTGAACCAGGACTGAACCAGGACTAAACCAGGGCTAAAACAGGACTAAACCAGGACTAAAACAGGACTAAAACAGGACTAAAACAGGGCTGAACCAGGACTAAACCAGGACTGAACCAGGACTGAACCAGGACTAAACCAGGGCTAAAACAGGACTAAACCAGGACTAAACCAGGACTAAAACAGGACTAAAACAGGGCTGAACCAGGACTAAACCAGGACTAAACCAGGACTGAACCAGGACTGAACCAGGACTAAACCAGGACTAAACCAAGACTAGACCAGGACTGAACCAGGACTGAACCAGGACTAAACCAGGGCTAACACAGGACTAAACCAGGACTAAACCAGGACTAAAACAGGACTAAACCAGGACTGAACCAGGACTGAACCAGGACTAAACCAGGACTAAACCAGGACTGAACCAGGACTAAACCAGGACTGAACCAGGACTAAACCAGGACTAAACCAGGGCTGAACCAGGACTAAACCAGGACTGAACCAGGACTAAACCAGGACTAAACCAGGACTGAACCAGGACTAAACCAGGACCAAACCAGGACTAAACCAGGACTAAACCTGTTCTGTTTCAGGAAACGTGCTGCAGCCTGGAGCCGGAGCTGTAATGGCCCGAGTCGCCCACTTCCTCAGGTCAGACCCACTGTGTTTCCTCCTCTCCTGTGTCTCCTCCTCTCCTGTGTCTCCTCCTCTCCTGTGTCTCCTCCTCTCCTGTGTCTCCTCCTCTCCTGTGTCTCCTCCTCTCCTGTGTCTCCTCTCCTCCTCCTGTGTCTCCTCCTCTCCTGTGTCTCCTCTCTCCTGTGTCTCTCCTCTCCTGTGTCTCCTCTCTCCTGTGTCTCCTCTCTCCTGTGTCTCCTCCTCTCCTGTGTCTCCTCTCCTCTCCTGTGTCTCCTCTCTCCTGTGTCTCTCCTCTCCTGTGTCTCCTCTCTCCTGTGTCTCCTCTCTCCTGTGTCTCCTCCTCTCCTGTGTCTCCTCTCCTCCTCCTGTGTCTCCTCCTCTCCTGTGTCTCCTCTCCTCCTCCTGTGTGTCCTCCTCTCCTGTGTCTCCTCTCTCCTCTTTCTCCTCCTCTCCTGTGTCTCCTCCTCTCCTGTGTCTCCCCTCCTCTCCTGTGTCTCCTCTCCTCCTCCTGTGTGTCCTCCTCTCCTGTGTCTCCTCTCTCCTCTTTCTCCTCCTCTCCTGTGTCTCCTCCTCTCCTGTGTCTCCTCTCTCCTGTGTCTCCTCCTCTCCTGTGTCTCCTCTCTCCTGTGTCTCCTCCTCTCCTGTGTCTCCTCCTCTCCTGTGTCTCCTCTCTCCTGTGTCTCCTCTCTCCTGTGTCTCCTCCTCTCCTGTGTCTCCTCCTCTCCTGTGTCTCTTCCTCTCCTATGTCTCCTCCTCTCCTGTGTCTCCTCCTCTCCTGTGTCTCCTCTCCTCCTCCTGTGTCTCCTCCTCTCCTGTGTCTCCTCTCCTCCTCCTGTGTGTCCTCCTCTCCTGTGTCTCCTCTCCTCCTCCTGTGTCTCCTCCTCTCCTGTGTCTCCTCTCCTCCTCCTGTGTCTCCTCTCCTCTCCTGTGTCTCCTCTCTCCTGTGTCTCCTCCTCTCCTGTGTCTCCTCCTCTCCTGTGTCTCCTTCTCTCCTGTGTCTCCTCCTCTCCTGTGTCTCCTCCTCTCCTGTGTCTCCTCTCTCCTGTGTCTCCTCTCTCCTGTGTCTCCTCCTCTCCTGTGTCTCCTCCTCTCCTGTGTCTCCTCTCTCTGTGTCTCCCTCTCCCTCCTCCTGTGTCTCCTCCTCTCCTGTGTCTCCTCTCCTCTCCTGTGTCTCCTCTCCTCCTCCTGTGTCTCCTCTCTCCTGTGTCTCCTCTCTCCTGTGTCTCCTCCTCTCCTGTGTCTCCTCTCTCCTGTGTCTCCCTCTCTCCGGTGTCTCCTCCTCTCCTGTGTCTCCTCCTCTCCTGTGTCTCCTCCTCTCCTGTGTCTCCTCTCTCCTGTGTCTCCTCTCTCCTGTGTCTCCTCCTCTCCTGTGTCTCCTCCTCTCCTGTGTCTCCTCTCTCCTGTGTCTCCTCTCCTCCTCCTGTGTCTCCTCCTCTCCTGTGTCTCCTCTCCTCTCCTGTGTCTCCTCTCCTCCTCCTGTGTCTCCTCTCTCCTCTTTCTCCTCCTCTCCTGTGTCTCCTCTCTCCTGTGTCTCCTCTCTCCTGTGTCTCCTCTCTCCTGTGTCTCCTCCTCTCCTGTGTCTCCTCTCTCCTGTGTCTCCTCTCTCCTGTGTCTCCTCCTCTCCTGTGTCTCCTCTCTCCTGTGTCTCCTTCTCTCCTGTGTCTCCTCCTCTCCTGTGTCTCCTCCTCTCCTGTGTCTCCTCTCTCCTGTGTCTCCTCTCTCCTGTGTCTCCTCCTCTCCTGTGTCTCCTCCTCTCCTGTGTCTCCTCCTCTCCTGTGTCTCCTCTCTCCTGTGTCTCCTCTCCTCCTCCTGTGTCTCCTCCTCTCCTGTGTCTCCTCTCCTCTCCTGTGTCTCCTCTCCTCCTCCTGTGTCTCCTCTCTCCTGTGTCTCCTCTCTCCTGTGTCTCCTCCTCTCCTGTGTCTCCTCTCTCCTGTGTCTCCTTCTCTCCTGTGTCTCCTCCTCTCCTGTGTCTCCTCCTCTCCTGTGTCTCCTCCTCTCCTGTGTCTCCTCTCTCCTGTATCTCCTTCTCTCCTGTGTCTCCTCCTCTCCTGTGTCTCTCCTCTCCTGTGTCTCCTCTCTCCTGTGTCTCCTCCTCTCCTGTGTCTCTCCTCTCCTGTGTCTCCTCTCTCCTGTGTCTCCTCCTCTCCTGTGTCTCCTCTCCTCTCCTGTGTCTCCTCTCCTCCTCCTGTGTCTCCTCTCTCCTGTGTCTCCTCTCTCCTGTGTCTCCTCCTCTCCTGTGTCTCCTCTCTCCTGTGTCTCCTTCTCTCCTGTGTCTCCTCCTCTCCTGTGTCTCCTCCTCTCCTGTGTCTCCTCCTCTCCTGTGTCTCCTCTCTCCTGTATCTCCTTCTCTCCTGTGTCTCCTCCTCTCCTGTGTCTCCTCTCTCCTGTGTCTCCTCCTCTCCTGTGTCTCTCCTCTCCTGTATCTCCTTCTCTCCTGTGTCTCCTCCTCTCCTGTGTCTCTCCTCTCCTGTGTCTCCTCTCTCCTGTGTCTCCTCCTCTCCTGTGTCTCCTCTCCTCCTCCTGTGTCTCCTCTCTCCTGTGTCTCCTCTCTCCTGTGTCTCCTCCTCTCCTGTGTCTCCTCTCTCCTGTGTCTCCTTCTCTCCTGTGTCTCCTCCTCTCCTGTGTCTCCTCCTCTCCTGTGTCTCCTCCTCTCCTGTGTCTCCTCTCTCCTGTATCTCCTTCTCTCCTGTGTCTCCTCCTCTCCTGTGTCTCTCCTCTCCTGTGTCTCCTCTCTCCTGTGTCTCCTCCTCTCCTATGTCTCTCCTCTCCTGTGTCTCCTCTCTCCTCTTTCTCCCCCTCTCCTGTGTCTCCTCCTCTCCTGTGTCTCCTTCTCTCCTGTGTCTCCTCCTCTCCTGTGTCTCTCCTCTCCTGTGTCTCCTCTCTCCTGTGTCTCCTCCTCTCCTATGTCTCTCCTCTCCTGTGTCTCCTCTCTCCTCTTTCTCCCCCTCTCCTGTGTCTCCTCCTCTCCTGTGTCTCCTCTCCTCCTCCTGTGTCTCCTCCTCCCCTGTGTCTCCTCTCCTCCTCTTTCTTTGGTCACAGAAGTTTCTTTTCTTTCTTTCAGTGGTTTTCCGGAGCAGGTTCCTGTTTACACTGTGAACCGTCAGTGCTCCTCTGGTCTGCAGGCCGTGCTCAACATCGCAGGTACAACTCTGTCACCGCGGAAACACCACTGACACCACTGTCGCCGCGGAAACACCACTGTCGCCGCGGAAACACCACTGTCGCAGCGGAAACACCACTGACACCACTGTCACCGCGGAAACACCACTGACACCACTGTCGCCGCGGAAACACCACTGACACCACTGTCGCCGCGGAAACACCACTGACACCACTGACGCGCAGGGAACACCACTGACACCACTGTCGCCGCGGAAACACCACTGACACCACTGTCGCCGCGGAAACACCACTGACACCACTGTCGCCGCGGAAACACCACTGACACCACTGTCGCCGCGGAAACACCACTGACACCACTGTCGCCGCGGAAACACCACTGACACCACCGTCGCCGCGGAAACACCACTGACACCACCGTCGCCGCGGAAACACCACTGACACCACTGTCGCCGCGGAAACACCACTGACACCACTGTCGCCGCGGAAACACCCCTGTCGCCGCGGAAACACCACTGACACCACTGTCACCGCGGAAACACCACTGACACCACACTGTCGCCGCGGAAACACCACTGACACCACTCTGTCGCCGCGGAAACACCACTGACACCACTGTCGCCGCGGAAACACCACTGACACCACTGTCGCCGCGGAAACACCACTGACACCACTGTCGCCGCGGAAACACCACTGACACCACTGTCGCCGCGGAAACACCACTGACACCACTGTCGCCGCGGAAACACCACTGACACCACTGTCGCCGCGGAAACACCACTGACACCACTGTCGCCGCGGAAACACCACTGTCGCCGCAGAAACACCACTGACACCACTGTCGCCGCGGAAACACCACTGACACCACTGTCGCCACGGAAACACCACTGACACCACTCTGTCGCCACGGAAACACCACTCTATCACCGCGGAAACACCACTGACACCACTCTGTCACCGCGGAAACACCACACTGTCACCGCGGAAACACCACTGACACCACTGACACCACTGTCGCCACGGAAACACCACTGTCACCGCGGAAACACCACTGACACCACTCTGTCACCGCGGAAACACCACTCTGTCACCGCGGAAACACCACTGACACCACTCTGTCACCGCGGAAACACCACTCTGTCACCGCGGAAACACCACTGACACCACTGTCGCCACGGAAACACCACTGACACCACTGACACAGCCGAAACACAACTGACACCACTCTGTCACCGCGGAGACGCCACTGACACCACTGTCGCCATGAAACACCACTGACACCACTGTCGCGGAAACACCACTGACACCACTGTCGCCATGAAACACCACTGACACCACCGTCGCCGCGGAAACACCACTGACACCACAGTCGCCGCGGAAACACCACTGACACCACCGCCGCGAAACACCACTGACACCACTGTCGCCGCGGAAACACCACTGACACCACTGTCGCCGCGGAAACACCACTGACACCACTGTCGCCGCGGAAACACCACTGACACCACCGTCGCCGCGGAAACACCACTGACACCACTGTCGCCGCGGAAACACCACTGACACCACTGTCGCCGCGGAAACACCACTGACACACACTGTCGCCGCGGAAACACCTCTGTCACCGCGGAAACACCACTGACACCACTGTCGCCGCGGAAACACCACTGACACCACTGTCGCCGCGGAAACACCACTGACACCACTCTGTCACCGCGGAAACACCACTGACACCACTGTCGCCGCGGAAACACCACTGACACCACTGTCGCCGCGGAAACACCACTGACACCACTGTCGCCGCGGAAACACCACTGACACCACTGTCGCCACGGAAACACCACTGACACCACTGTCGCCATGAAACACCACTGACACCACTGTCGCCGCGAAACACCACTGACACCACTGTCGCCAAGGAAACACCACTGACACCACTGTCGCCGCGAAACACCACTGACACCACTGTCGCCGCTGAAACACCACTGACACCACTGTCGCCGCGAAACACCACTGACACCACTGTCGCGGCGAAACACCACTGACACCACTGTCGCGGCGAACACCCCTGACACCACTGTCGCCGCGGAAACACCACTGACACCACCGTCGCCGCGGAAACACCACTGACACCACTGTCGCCGCGGAAACACCACTGACACCACTGTCGCCGCGGAAACACCACTGACACACACTGTCGCCGCGGAAACACCTCTGTCACCGCGGAAACACCACTGACACCTCTGTCGCCGCGGAAACACCACTGACACCACTGTCGCCACGGAAACACCACTGACACCACTCTGTCGCCACGGAAACACCACTGACACCACTGTCGCCGCGGAAACACCACTGACACCACTGTCGCCGCGGAAACACCACTGACACCACTGTCGCCGCGGAAACACCACTGACACCACTGTCGCCGCGGAAACACCACTGACACCACTGTCGCCGCGGAAACACCACTGACACCACTGTCGCCGCGGAAACACCACTGACACCACTGTCGCCGCGGAAACACCACTGTCGCCGCAGAAACACCACTGACACCACTGTCGCCGCGGAAACACCACTGACACCACTGTCGCCACGGAAACACCACTGACACCACTCTGTCGCCACGGAAACACCACTCTATCACCGCGGAAACACCACTGACACCACTCTGTCACCGCGGAAACACCACACTGTCACCGCGGAAACACCACTGACACCACTGACACCACTGTCGCCACGGAAACACCACTGTCGGCGCGGAAACACCACTGACACCACTCTGTCGCCACGGAAACACCACTCTATCACCGCGGAAACACCACTGACACCACTCTGTCACCGCGGAAACACCACACTGTCACCGCGGAAACACCACTGACACCACTGTCGCCACGGAAACACCACTGACACCACTGTCGCCGCGGAAACACCACTGACACCACTGTCACCGCGGAAACACCACTGACACCACTGTCGCCGCGGAAACACCACTGACACCACTCTGTCACCGCGGAAACACCACACTGTCACCGCGGAAACACCACTGACACCACTGTCGCCACGGAAACACCACTGACACCACTGTCGCCGCGGAAACACCACTGACACCACTGTCGCCGCGGAAACACCACTGACACCACTCTGTCACCGCGGAAACACCACACTGTCACCGCGGAAACACCACTGACACCACTGTCGCCACGGAAACACCACTGACACCACTGTTGCCGCGGAAACACCACTGACACCACTCTGTCGTCACGGAAACACCACTCTGTCGCCACGGAAACACCACTGACGCCACTCTGTCGTCACGGAAACACCACTCTGTCGCCACGGAAACACCACTGACGCCACTCTGTCGTCACGGAAACACCACTCTGTCGCCACGGAAACACCACTGACACCACTCTGGACACAAACAAACAATAATCAAACAAAGAGAGCGGTGAAAAGTGGTGCTGGATGGTGTGTGTTGCAGGATCGATCCGGAGTGGAGCCGTGGACCTGGGTCTGGCCTGTGGGTGAGTCTGAGCTGCTCCTGCTCCAGTTTGATGGACTGAATGGGTGATACTCGTAAGATTGGGCAGCGTCGTATCATTTCGCAGTCAGTCCTGGTTTAGTCCTGGTTTAGTCCTGGTTTAGTCCTGGTTTAGTCCTGGTTTAATCCTGGTTTAGTCCTGGTTTGGTCCTGGTTTAGTCCTGGTTTAGTCCTGGTTTAGTCCTGGTTTGGTCCTGGTTTGGTCCTTTGCGGTGTTGTGTGTGATGTTTGCGGTGTTGTTCCTCAGAGTGGAGTCCATGTCCCTCAGGTCCATGTCCAACCCCGGGGACCTGAGCTCCAGAGTCTCAGACGTGGACAAGGCCCGAGACTGTCTCATTCCCATGGGGTCAGTACTGCAGTACTACTACTACTGCTACTGCTACTGCTACTGCTACTACTGCTACTGCTGCTACTGCTACTGCTACTGCTACTACTGCTACTGCTACTGCTACTACTGCTACTGCTACTGCTACTGCTACTACTGCTACTGCTACTGCTACTGCTGCTTAGCCGAAACCAGCAGCCAGCGGCAACAACTGCTGCTTATAGCAGCAGCAGCTTAGCCAGCAGCAGCAACCAGCTACTTGCTAGCTAGCTGGCTTAACAGCAAGCACCAGCAGCTTGGCAACTTAGCGGCAGCCAGCTAGCGGTTAACAGCGGCTAGCAGTAGCGGCAACAGGCAACGCTGGCAACTAGCTTTGCTTGGCAACCAGCAACCAGCAACAGCTTAACTACAGCGGCGGCAGCGGCGGTTGATTAAGCAGCGCTAGCCAGTAACCTTAACAACAATAGCTTAAGCAGCAGCCCAACGGTTAGCGGCCTTAGCAACAGCTGCAACAGCAGCAGCAGCAACAGCGCAAACCTTAGCAGCAACATACTGGCTGCGGCAGCCTTAGCAGCAGCAACAGCGGCAAGCGGCTGGCAGCAGCAGCTAGCCAGCTGGCTTAGCGGCTAGCATAATTCAGCTAGCAACCAGCCTTAGGCGGCAAGCGGTTTGGCAGCCAAGCAGCTTAATAACTACTTAACTGGTAAGCAGCAAGCAAGCTTACTGCCCGAGCCAGCCATATGCTTAAGCGGCAACTAGCGCAGCCGCTGCAGCTAACCCAGCCTTATAAACATGCGCTGAGCCTTAGCGGCGTAGCGGCAGCCAGCGGCAGCAGCAGCGGCCAGCGGCAGCCCAGCAACAACCAGCGCAACTAAGCGGCAGCAGCGGCCAGCAGCGGCAGCAGGCAACAGCAGCAACAGCGGCAGCGGCTACTGGCGATAGCAGCAACAGCCCAGCAGCCAGCAACAGCAGCCAGCAGCAGCAGCAACAGCATAGCGGCAGCGACTGCAGCGGCAGCGGCGGCAGCTGGCGGCGGCAGCCTTAACAGCAGCGGCTTACTGCAACAGCGGCAGCGGCTTATGGCGCGAGCAGCGGCAGCGGCAACGGCAACTGGCTAGCAGCAGCAGCCCGCAGCAGCTAACCAGCTGACAGCTGGCAACAGCCAACCAGCGGCAACGGCCAGGCAGCAGCGGCAACAGCGGCAGCGGCTAGGCAGCAGCGACAGCGGCAGCAGCCTTAGCGAGCAGCAACCATGGCAGCAGCGGCAGCGGCAGCTAGCCAGCGGCAGCCAGCGGCTGCTAGGCAACCAAGCAGCAGCCAGCTAGCGGCAGCAGCCGCAGCGAGCAGCGGCGGCCAAGCGGCAGCCAGCAGCAGCAACCAGCGGCGAGCGCAACAGCGGCAGCAGCGGCCAGCAACAGCGGCAACAGCCAGCAGCCAGCGGCAGCAGCCGGCAACGGCAGGCAGCTGACCAGCGCAACGCGGCAGCAGCAGCGGCAACAGCGGCAGCAGCGGCAGCAGCAGCGGCAAGCAGCGGCAGCCAGCGGCATGAGCCTTAACCCAGCAGCAGCCAGCAGCAGCGGCAGCGGCAGCGGCAGCAACTGGCGGCAGCAGCGGCAACAACAGCGTAGCGAGCAGCGGCAACAGCGAGCAGCGAGCAGCTGGCCAGCAACAGCAGCGGCAGCTAAGCCAGCAGCAGCGGCAGCAGCGGCAACAGCAGCGGCAACAGCAGCAGCTGGCAACCGCTGGCGGCAGCGGCAGCAGCGGCAGCAGCAGCGCAGCCGGCAGCAGCGGCAGCAGCGGCAGCGGCAACAGCGGCTAGCGGCAGCTTAAGCAACTAGCGGCAACAGCTGGCTTAGCTGGCAGCGCAGCGGCGGCAGCGAGCGGCAACAGCAGCCAGCGGCAGGCAATAGCAACGCATGCAGCAGCAACAGCAGCTTAACCGTTAGCGAAGCCAACAGCGGCGGCGGCAGCCAACCAGCGAGCAACAGCGGCGGCCAACAGCAACCAACCAGCATGGCGGCTAGCAGCCAGCAACTAGCAGCAGCCCAGCCAGCAGCAACAACAGCAACAGCAACAGCAACAACAGCGGCAACTAGCAGCTTAGCAACGACAACAGCAGCAGCAGCAAGCAGCAGCAGCGGTTTGGCAACTAGCACAGCAACAGCAGCGGCAGCAGCAGCAGCAACCCAACTAACCAGCAGCCTTAGCGGCGCAGCAGCAGCGGCAGCAGCTGGCAGCCAGCAGGCCTTAACAGCTTAGTAGCAACAGCAGCCAGCAGCTTAGCGGCAGCAGGCGGCAGCAGCACAGCGGCGGCAACGGCAGCAGCGAACAACAGCAACAGCAGCAGCTGGCGGCAAGCCAGCAGCGGCCAGCGGCGCAGCGAGCAGCGGCAGCAGCAACAGCAGCAACCTTAGCAGCGGCCAGCGAGCAGCAGCGGCGTAAGCCAGCCAGCGGCAGCAGCTGGCAGCAGCCTTAACAGCAGCAACTGCTAACAACCAGCAGCTAGCAACGCAGCCGGCTGACAACCTTGGCGGCAGCAGCGGCAACAGCAACAGCAGCAGCAGCAAACCAGCAGCAGCGGCAGCAGCAGCAGCAAGCAGCGGCGGCAGCGAGCAACAGCAGCAACGTGGCGAGCGGCAGCAGCAGCAGCAACTAGCGACAAGCGGCAGCAAGCGGCAACAGCAGCGGCGGCTGGCGACAGCAGCAATGCTGACGAAGCAGCGGCGGCAGCAACCCAGCGGCAAGCGGCAACTAGCGGAGCGGCAGCAGCAACAGCAAGCAGCAAGCGGCAGACAGCCAACTAGCGGCAGCAGCAACAGCGGCAGCGGCAGCAGCAGCAGCAACAGCGGCGGCAGCGAGCAACTACGGCAACAGCGAAGCAGCTTAGCGGCAAGCAACAACAGCAACCAGCGGCAGCAGCAGCTAGCAGCTGGCAGCAGCAGCAAGCAACATAGCAGCGGCTGGCAGCGGCAGCAGCAAGCTGGCAGCGGCAGCAGCCAGCCCAAGCGGCAGCAGCGGCAGCCAGCGGCAGCAGCAATCGCGCAACCGGTTGCTTAGCAACAGCAACAGCAGCAGCTGGCAGCGGCAAGCAGCGGCAGCAGCGGCAGCGGCGGCCAGCTGACCGGCAGCAGCAGCAGCAACCAGCGAGCAGCGGCAGCAGCGGCAGCGAGCGGCAGCAATGGCGGCAACAGCAACAACCGGCAGAGCAACAGCGGCAGCCCAGCGAGCAAGCAAGCGGCGCAGCGAAGCGGCGGCAACAGCCCAACAACAGCGGCACGCCAGCGGCAGCAGCAGCAGCAGCGCCCAGCGAGCAGCGGCGGCAGCAGCGGCAGCCAGCGGCCAGCGGCAGCAGCGGCCAGCAGCAGCGGCGGCGGCTGAAGCCAGCTAGCAGCAACAGCAACAGCGGCAGCGCAGCAGCGGCCAGCAGCGGCGCAGCGGCAGCAGCAGCGGCGCAGCAGCTTACGCAGCGGCAGCCAACTGGCGGCAAGCAGCAACAGCGGCAGCAGCGGCCAGCGGCAGCAGCGAAGCAGCAGCGGCAACAAACTGGCAGCTAAGCAGCAGCAGCGGCAACGAGCAGCAACAGCGGCAGCAGCGGACAGCTACCAGCAGCAGCGAGCAGCTGTCGCGCAGCAACAGCGGCAACAGCGGCAGCAGCGGCAGCAGCCAGCAACAGCTTGGCAGCAGCGGCGGCGGCAGCAGCAGCGGCAAGCAGCAGCAGCAGCAGCAGCAGCAGCAGCAGCGGCAGCTGGCAGCAGCAGCAGCGGCAGCAGCAGCGAAGCAGCAGCGGCGGCCAGCGGCAGCAGCAGCGGCGGCAACAGCAGCGGCAACAGCGAGCAGCAGCGGCGCAGCGGCAGCAACAGCAGCAGCGGCAGCGGCAACAGCAGCTACAGCGCAACAGCAGCTGCTACTGCTACCAGCGGCGGCAACCAGCAGCTACTACTACTGCTGCTGCTGCTGCTGCTGCTGCTGCTGCTGCTGCTACTACTACTACTACTACTACTACTACTACTACTGCTACTATTACTTTTACTACACTGATTCCCTCTGGTCTTTCTTCTGTTCAGAATCACGTCTGAAAATGTCGCTCAGGAGTTTGGGATCTCACGAGAAAAACAGGACGCCTTCGCCCTCAGATCCCACCAGAGGCAAGTCCAAAACCAGGACTGAACCAGGACTGAACCAGGACTGAACCAGGACTAAATCCGGTCTTGTGTTCCAGGGCTGCCCGGGCCCAGAGTCTGGGCCTATTTAAGGAGGAGATAGTCCCAGTCCAGACCAGGGTCTTGGATGGGTCCGGATGTGAGACTCAGGTCCTGGTCTCTGAGGACGAGGGGATCCGGCCCAGTACCACCATGGAGGCACTGTCCAGACTGAGACCGGCCTTCAGCCCCGAGGGGTCCACCACTGCGGGTCAGGACTGGGACTGGACTGGGACTGGACCGGGACCGGACTGGGACCGGACTGGGACTGGGACTGGACTGGAGTGGAGTGTGACAAGTGCTGTGTGGCAGGTAACAGCTCTCAGGTCAGCGATGGCGCGGCTGCTCTTCTCCTCGGGCGTCGCTCTGCGGTTCGGGCTCTGGGGCTGCCAGTCTTCGCTGTGCTTCGCTCTAGCGCTGTGGTGGGGGTCCCTCCTCACCTCATGGGCATCGGACCTGCCCAGGCGATCCCCGTGGCTCTGGAGAGGGCAGGTACGGCTCCTGTCGGCTTCTGTCTGCTCCTGTCGGCTCCTGTCGGCTCCTGTCACTCTTGTTTGTGTTTTCAGGTTTGACGGTCGACGACATCGATGTTTTTGAGATCAACGAGGCCTTTGCCAGTCAGGTCGGTGTTCTTTCGGTCCTGGTCCTGGTCCTGGTCCTGGTCCTGGTCCTGGTCCTGGTCCTGGTCCTGGTCCTGGTCCTGGTCCTGGTCCTGGTCCGGTCCTGGTCCTGGTCTGAATCTCTGTTTCAGGTCGTCTTCTGTGTGGAGAAACTGGGCGTTCCGCAGCACAAAGTGAATCCAAACGGTGGCGCCGTCGCTCTGGGGCATCCTCTGGGCTGCACCGGGACGCGCCAAATCGTGACGTTGCTGCACGAGCTGCGCCGCCGCCGCAAACGGTAACGACACGCCAACGTCACGCCAACGTCACACCACCGACACGCCAACGTCACGCCACCGACATGCCACCGACACGCCAACGTCACGCCAACGTCACGCCACCGACATGCCACCGACATGCCACCGACACGCCAACGTCACGCCACCGACACGCCAACGTCACGCCACCGACATGCCACCGACACGCCAACGTCACGCCACCGACACGCCAACGTCACGCCAACGTCACACCACCGACACGTCAACGTCACACCACCGACACGCCAACGTCACGCCACCGACACGCCACCGACATGCCAACGTCACGCCAACGTCACGCCACCGACACGCCAACGTCACGCCACCGACATGCCACCGACACGCCAACGTCACGCCACCGACATGCCGCCGACACGCCAACGTCATGCCACCGACACGCCAATGTCACTCCAACGTCCCGACACGCCAACGTCACGCCACCGACACGCCAACGTTACGCCAACGTCACACCAACGTCACTCCAATGTCACTCCAATGTCACTCCGTCACTCCAACGTCCTGACACGCCAACGTCACGCCAACGTCACGCCACCGATACGCCACCGACACGCCAACGTCACGCCACCGACATGCCACCGACATGCCAACGTCACGCCACCGACATGCCAACGTCACGCCACCGACATGCCAACGTCACGCCACCGACATGCCACCGACACGCCAACGTCATGCCACCGACACGCCAATGTCACTCCAACGTCCCGACACGCCAACGTCACTCCGTCCCGACACGCCAACGTCACGCCACCGACACGCCAACGTCACGCCACCGACACGCCAACGTCACGCCACCGACACGCCAACGACACGCCAACGTCACGCCCTGACACGCCAACGTCACGCCAACGTCACGCCAACGTCACTCCTTCCCGACACGCCAACGTCACGCCACCGACACGCCAACATCACGCCACCGACACGCCAACATCACACCACCGACACGCCAACGTCACACCACCGTCACGCCACCGACACGTCACCATCACGCCACCGACACGCCAACATCACGCCAACGTCACTCCAACGTCCCGACACGCCAACGTCACGCCAACGACACGCCAACGTCACTCCAACGTCCCGACATGCCAACGACACTGACGACACGTTCACACAAACGGCAACGACACGGCAACATCACACCAACAACACGCCAACGACACGCCAACGTCACTCCAACATCTGACAGAATTCAAACTAAAGTCCATCCGATTTTAGCGGCTGAACTGTTCTCACGATGTTCCTCGTCACAAACCTGAAGATTCTGAACTCCTCCATATCTGAGTCATCTAGAGATCTGCGCCCTGTTCAAACCGTACGAGTCTGTACGAGGCTCCGCCCCCAGGCTCCCACACCACATTTCTCCACAAATACACAAAAACACAGAGCCGCACCCTGACGTCACAGACCTGCAGCTTCACCGGCTCAGATCTGTGGAGTGGCGACCCCCAAATCTCGTCTCAGATGTGTTTGTGCTCAGGGCCTTCGGGGTCGTGTCCATGTGCATCGGGACCGGGATGGGGGCGGCGGCCGTCTTCGAGTACCCGGGACCTGAACCGGGACCTGAACCGGGACCCTGAACCAGACCAGGACCCAGACCAGGGTCCATAATCCAGGACCAAACTGAGTCCAGATTCTGGGACTCGTCATCGCAGTGATTCACGAATAAAATAGATTTTTTAAAGTTATTCTTTCAAACAGAACGATACAAGTGTCTAAACTGTAATCTACATAAACCTGGTCTAAACCAGGTCTAAACCAGGTCTAAACCAGGTCTAAACCAGGACTGAACCAGGACTAAACCAGAACTAAACCAAGACTAAACCAGGACTAAACCAGGACTAAACCAGAACTAAACCAAGACTAAACCAAGACTAAACCAAGACTAAACCAGGACTAAACCAGGACTAAACCAGAACTAAACCAAGACTAAACCAGGACTAAACCAAGACTAAACCAGGACTAAACCAGGACTGAAACAGAAATGACCCAAATGTAAAGGAGCAAACTCAAACTGAAGAACGCCTGAAGCAGCCGGACCGCAGTTTGAGACACTGGGACTGGGACTGGGACTGGACTGGGACTGGACTGGGACTGGACTGGGACTGGACTGGGAGTGGGACTGGACTGGACTGGGACTGGACTGGGACTGGACTGGGACTGGACTGGGACCGGACTGGGAGTGGGACTGGACTGGGACTGGGACTGGGACCGGACTGGGACCGGACTGGGACTGGGACTGGGACCGGACTGGGATCTTTGGGGATTTTAGAGGTGATTTTTGAGCCCAGCAGGGGGCGCTCTTGAATCTGTGCCTTAAAGGCGACGCTCTCGGGTCAATGAGTGTTGAAAAACTGTAAATAATAAATATTTCTCTGTAAATGTTTCTGATGATTGAAGTAAAGTTTGATCAAGAAAAAAAGTTTTGTCTTTTTTCTAAACATTAAAATTTTGGTTTTATGGTGTTTGGACCAGTGAAACTTGAACTTGTTCATGTCGGATTTAATATTTCTCATTTTCATTTCATCGTATTTTATTGTTTCCATATGTAGAAAACGCTGTAACTTTATTGGGGTAGTTTTGTTCCTTTTTCATTCACACAAAGAAAAAATATCCAAACAAAATATACAGCACATTTTTAAGCTGGAAAAATATTTGATTGAGTTCTGATTTTCTTTCATTTTAAATGTGAAATCTTTGATTTCGGGCCAAAGTTTTGTTTGCAAGTCGAAAAGTTTTGAACCTCAAAATCTTTTGCAAACCAAGAACGTTTGCTTGCAAGTTCAAATGAACGCGATGGGCGGGATCTTAAAGAGGAGAAAGGGTGGATTTCTATTGGTAGCTTGCCTCTGATTGACAGTTGGGCTGGTGCCTGCCAGGCCCTCCCACCAACTCTTCTACTGCCTATCTGCCAAGTTACCCCGCCCCCTGAAGACGGTGTGTGAATGGGAAGAAGTCTGTTGGTGGGAAATTGGAAGGTAAGTCGCTATAATGAAATAGTTTAAAGTTCTAAACAGCAAGACCAAACGTTGTATTGTAAAGATATTTGAATATAAATGTTTCCCTTGTCAGTGATACAAGCAAGACGGTGCACCAATTTACCTCATTTACTGGGCTAATACTAGAGACGTTACCTAGCTAGCTGCCTAGAGAACCCCAGCACGGTTAAACTTAGACCTTGTTGTGTAAGAGCTTCAGCTATTTTGATTTGGTACAGAAATTACTAAAACCCGCTCAGTTAAGCGCGAGCTAGGCCTCTTACATGCTACCCAGCTAACACGATTACATGCTACCCAGCTAACACGGTTACATGCTACCCAGCTAACACGGTTACATGCTACCCAGCTAACACGGTTACATGCTACCCAGCTAACACGGTTACGATGTCACAACATTGCAGATTAGTGAATTCATGACCACACATACGTTGTAGCTACGGTACCTCCTGACGTGGTAGTAACGTTGCAAGTGAAGGAGGTAAATACGTACCCTTGACGTAACTTGCTCAGTTAAGAGGTAAGGTAAGGTAAGGTTTATTTATTTAGCACTTTACACAGACACATGTCCCCAAAGTGCTTTACACAGCATTTTACAGAGCATTCTTCATTCACTCCATACCTGGTGGTGGTGCTACTGTTATAGCCACAGTTGCCCTGGGGCAGACTGACGGAGGTGCGGCTGCCAAGCCAAGCGGCGCCAACGGTCCCTCCGACCACCACCAACACTCACTCACACAACTTTCACACCTACAGTGCATGTTTTGGGTTGATGGGGGAAAGAGCGAGCTAGGCCTCTTACATGCTAGGATTTATAAAACATGGCTTTTGGGTATTGCTTTCAATGGGTAGAATCTGCTCTGGTTGCTGCATCTTAACCTCACAGACAGAAAGGAAAGCGACAACTGAGTGACAAGGCTTGTTGTGCTTTCAAACAATGGAACCAGCTCCCTGCCAGTCTGAAGCTGTCTGCAGATCTGCCAGTCTGAAGCTGTCTGCAGATCTGCCAGTGTGAAGCTGTCTGCAGATCTGCCAGTCTGAAGCTGTCTGCAGATCTGCCAGTCTGAAGCTGTCTGCAGATCTGCCAGTCTGAAGCTGTCTGCAGATCTGCCAGTCTGAAGCTGTCTGCAGATCTGCCAGTCTGAAGCTGTCTGCAGATCTGCCAGTCTGAAGCTGTCTGCAGATCTGCAGTTTCTCTCGAAATTTAAAACAGTTTATTCTTGAGAAGCAGCTGTGTCAGCATCAGTCCTGTTAAATCAGTAACTTTCTTATTTCTGTGGTTTACAGTGTTACTGTTAGTGTTTGTGAATATTTTAATGTTTTTTTTTTGTTTTCTTTTGTTTTGTTTTTTTTTATAAAATGTTTGTAGGATTTTAAATAGTTTTATAGAATGTACTATTTGTAGCATGTTACTTTTAGTGCGCACCTGCCCAGGGACTGCGGATGGAAAATAGCTTTTTTGCTAAATCTGGTGCAAAACATCTCCTCTTTTCTAAGATGAATGTGTTTGTACATGGTCCCTGACAAATAAATAATAAACTAAATAAATAAAACTAAGAAATTGTAGAAATTTTCCCATTAGGTTAACATGGAGGATTTGGCGCATCACCATGGTAACACGGTTAAAAATTCCATATGGTTGTCATTGACATTTTTGATCGGGATGACATGAAGAGTCATTGAGCCAAATATGAGAATATTGTGTGAAAGTAAAATATTTTTCATGAATGGGAATTTATCTGATATTTCCCATTAGGATAACATTGGAGCTTTCACGCATCACCATGGCAACACGGTTAAAAATACCATATGGTTTACATTGGCTTTTTTGATTGAGATGGCCCAAAGTAACTTTGTACAAAATTTGGTACATTTTCTAAAAACTAAAATTTTGACTGTCCATGCAAAATTTGTTGTGTCGTGCAGGGGGCGCTATCACACCATTTTTGCTTGTGTCACAATTAGTCAGCTTTGGCATGAAAGTTTTAGAAGTGATTAAAATTTGAGCCCAATCGGACTTTGTATGGCCGAACGGGAGGAAGTTTTCATATTGGAAAATTTCAAAAAATCTGAACAAATTTTGCGGCTTCGCCGCACGTAAACCGCGAGAGTTATCAAAAAAATTCAGCTACCGTTTGATGCCCCACTTCTCTAGTTGATGTATGCCGATTTTCACCCCAGTAGGCGAAGCACCTTGAGAGGAGTTCATTGAAATGCGACGTGAGCAAAAATGCTGACTCAGCAACTTTTTTATTTCAATCCAAGATGGCTGCCTTCTGGTTTGTCAGGGGGCGTGGCCATAATAATATTTTTTTTCTGTTTTCACATGAAGAATGTCTGTACCGAATTTTGTGACTGTACAACAAACTTTACGTCAGGACGTCTCCCATAGGCGCAATGTATTTTGACTTTTGCAGGTGGCGCTGTCGCGCCACTTTTTTTAATCAAATTTTTCGCCACTTCTGAATTTTGGACAAAATTTGGTGAGTTTTTGAGCATGTTCAGGGGGCCTTCGGCTTGGGGGCTTGGATACAGCTTGATGTCAGGAGTGTGTTTTGGGGACAGGAGGCGCTTTGCGCTACTTTTGTCAACATTGAGTGAATGGGCGACGATGACTTGTTAGCAAGAACAAAATATACTTGTCCTATGCCTTCGCTAGGATACTGCTGTTCACGGAGAGAGCGATCGAGGGACGAAGCGCTGAACTTCATAGTCATAGTCAACTTCACAGTTGACAACGATGATCGTTGCGAAAGCAATAGGCCCTACGCCCTGTAGGGGCTCGGGCCTAACAAACACAAAAACAAACAAACACAAAAACAAACAAACACAAAAACAAACAAACACAAAAACAAACAAACACAAAAACAAACAAACACAAAAACAAACAAACACAAAAACAAACACAAAAACAAACAAACACAAAAACAAACAAACACAAAAACAAACACAAAAACAAACACAAAAACAAACAAACACAAAAACAAACAAACACAAAAACAAACAAACACAAAAACAAACAAACACAAAAACAAACAAACACAAAAACAAACACAAAAACAAACAAACACAAAAACAAACAAACACAAAAACAAACAAACACAAAAACAAACAAACACAAAAACAAACAAACACAAAAACAAACACAAAAACAAACAAACACAAAAACAAACAAACACAAAAACAAACAAACACAAAAACAAACAAACACAAAAACAAACAAACACAAAAACAAACAAACACAAAAACAAACAAAAACAAACACAAAAACAAACAAACACAAAAACAAACAAACACAAAAACAAACAAACACAAAAACAAACAAACACAAAGACACTTTCATGTCAGGTCCATGTTTGGCTAAAAAGTTCCAGACTGAGGCTTTAACATTTCACATAATGTTAAATTTGTCCTGATTTTGACCCGTTTAAGGTGAAGAAACAAAACTCGTCAAACGTCCACAAAAGTATTTCATTTATTGAGTTAGAATTTCACACGTGGAGTTCAGACAGACGAGACAGTCTCAAAGGTTTTCCACACGTTTGCGTTTCGTTCCCCGTGTTTCAGACCATCTCAAATGTTCTGAGCGTGACGTCCCCACAGGATTAAAGCTCCTCACAAACCCACTCCGTGCGTGTTTGAATCATCTAGAGATCTGTCCCGGGCCTGTACGAGGCTCCGCCCACGTCACTGCGGCCGGTTCTTCCTCCGGGCCTGGTGCTGTCGGGTCTTGGACTTGATGGATTTGACGAGCTGCGACAGTCCGGGGTCCAGGCCGCTCTTCTCCGTTGCCGCGGAGACGGAGGGCGCGGTCGCCGTGGGGACGGAGGGCGCGGTCGCAGTGGAGACAGAGGGCGCGGTCGCAGTGGAGACGGAGGCAGGTACGGTCACGTCTGAACCCAGAGTCTGCGCTCCTGTGGGGACAGAGGTCAGACTGAGACCAGGACTAAACCAGGTCTAAACCAAGACTAAACCAGGACTAAACCAGGACTAAACCAGGACTAAACCAGGTCTAAACCAAGACTAAACCAGGACTAAACCAGGACTAAACCAGGTCTAAACCAGGACTAAACCAGGACTAAACCAAGACTAAACCAGGACTAAACCAGGCCTAAACCAGGTCTAAACCAGGCCTCAACCAGGTCTAAACCAGGACTAAACCAGGTCTGAACCAGCACTAAACCAGGTCTAAACCAGGTCTAAACCGGGCCTCAACCACGTCGAAACCAGGTCTAAACCAGGACTAAACCAGGTCTGAACCAGCACTAAACCAGGCCTAAACCGGGCCTCAACCAGGACTAAACCAGGACTAAATGGGGGCGTGTGGTGCAGTACCTCTGGGGTCCTGGCGGCGGCGCTGTTTCTCCTGCAGGAGGCGCTCGGTTCCTTCAGTCCGTCTGAAGTTCGGGTTCGACGGGTCCAGATGGAACAGAGGAGACGAGAAGACGGCCTGGAACCGAGGGTCTGAGAGGTCCACCTGCAAGACCGGGTCAGGACCGGGTCAGGACCGGGGACTAGAGACTAAACCAGGGACTAGACCAGGGACTAAACCAGGAACTAGACCAGGAACTAGACCAAGGACTAAACCAAGGACTAGACCAGGGACTAGACCAGGGACTAAACCAGGAACTAGACCAAGGACTAAACCAAGGACTAGACCAGGGACTAAACCAGGAACTAGACCAAGGACTAAACCAAGGACTAGGTCAGGGACTAAACCAGGGACTAAACCAGGAACTAGACCAGGAACTAGACCAAGGAGTAAACCAAGGACTAGACCAAGGACTAGACCAGGGACTAAACCAGGAACTAGACCAGGAACTAGACCAGGAACTAGACCAAGGACTAAACCAAAGACTAGACCAGGGACTAAACCAGGAACTAGACCAGGAACTAGACCAAGGACTAAACCAAGGACTAGACCAGGGACTAAACCAGGAACTAGACCAAGGACTAAACCAAGGACTAGACCAGGGACTAAACCAGGAACTAGACCAAGGACTAAACCAGGAACTAAACCAGGAACTAGACCAGGGACTAGACCAGGGAATAAACCAGGAACTAAACCAGGAACTAGACCAAGGACTAAACCAGGAACTAAACCAGGAACTAGACCAGGGACTAGACCAGGGAATAAACCAGGAACTAGACCAGAGACTAAACCAAGAACTAGACCAGGGACTAGACCACAGACTAAACCAAGAACTAGACCAGGAACTAGACCAGGGACTAAACCAAGAACTAGACCAGGAACTAGACCAGGGACTAGACCAGAGACTAAACCAAGAACTAGACCAGGGACTAAACCAAGAACTAGACCAGGGACTAGACCAGGGACTAGACCAGGTACTAGACCAGGGACTAGACCAGGGACTAGACCAGAGACCAGAGCAGAACTGAATCGGGACTAAAACAGGGACTAAAAGAGGACCTAAACCAGGACGTAAACCAGGACCCAAAGCAGGATCTAAACCAGGACCGGACCAGGACCGGACCAACCTGGAAGTGGTCCTCCTGGGGCCGGAGTCCGGACTTCCTGAGTCTTTTCCTTTGGGTCTTGCTCAGGTTTTGTTGCTCCACGATTCGGTCAAAGTCGAAGTGTTTGTGTCGCTGCTCGTCCGGATCCTCCAGAAGCAGCTCCAGCTGAGCCTGGACGCAAACGGGTCGGTTAGGGCCGGTTAACTAGTCAGGGCCGGTTAACTAGTTAGGGGGTGGTTAACAAGTTAGGGGTGGGTTAACTAGTTAGGGGCAGGTTAACTCGTTAGGGGCGGGTTAACTAGTTTGGGGCCGGTTAACTAGTTAGGGCGCGGTTAACTAGTTTGGGGCCGGTTAACAAGTTAGGGGGCGGTTAACTAGTTAGGGGCCGGTTAACTAGTTAGGGGGCGGTTATCTAGTTTGGGGCCGGTTAACAAGTGAGGGGCCGGTTAAGAAGTTAAGGGCGGGTTAACTAGTTTGGGGCCGGTTAACAAGTTAGGGTTAGGTTAAGTTAAAATAAGTTAAGTTAAAATAAGGTAGGTTAAGTCTGTCTCCTCTCCTCTCTCCTGTGTCCTTACCCTGTCTCCTCTCTCCTCTGTCCTTACCCTCCGTCTCCTCTCCTCTCTCCTGTGTCCTTACCTTCTGTCTCCTCTCCTCCTCTGTGTCCTTACCCTCTGTCTCCTCTCCTCCTGTGTCCTTACCCTCTGTCTCCTCTCCTCCTGTGTCCTTACCCTCTGTCTCCTCTCCTCCTGTGTCCTTACCCTCTGTCTCCTCTCCTCTCTCCTGTGTCCTTACCCTCTGTCTCCTCTCCTCCTCTGTGTCCTTACCCTCTGTCTCCTCTCTCCTGTGTCCTTACCCTCTGTCTCCTCGCCTCCTGTGTCCTTACCCTCTGTCTCCTCTCTCCTGTGTCCTTACCCTCTGTCTCCTCTCCTCCTCTGTGTCCTTACCCTCTGTCTCCTCTCCTCCTGTGTCCTTACCCTCTGTCTCCTCTCCTCCTGTGTCCTTACCCTCCGTCTCCTCTCCTCTCTCCTGTGTCCTTACCCTCTGTCTCCTCTCCTCCTCTGTGTCCTTACCCTCTGTCTCCTCTCCTCCTGTGTCCTTACCCTCTGTCTCCTCTCCTCCTCTGTGTCCTTACCCTCTGTCTCCTCGCCTCCTGTGTCCTTACCCTCTGTCTCCTCTCCTCCTGTGTCCTTACCCTCTGTCTCCTCTCCTCTCTCCTGTGTCCTTACCCTCTGTCTCCTCTCCTCCTCTGTGTCCTTACCCTCTGTCTCCTCTCCTCTCTCCTGTGTCCTTACCCTCCGTCTCCTCTCCTCCTCTGTGTCCTTACCCTCTGTCTCCTCTCCTCCTGTGTCCTTACCCTCTGTCTCCTCTCCTCCTGTGTCCTTACCCTCTGTCTCCTCTCCTCTCTCCTGTGTCCTTACCCTCTGTCTCCTCTCCTCCTCTGTGTCCTTACCCTCTGTCTCCTCTCTCCTGTGTCCTTACCCTCTGTCTCCTCGCCTCCTGTGTCCTTACCCTCTGTCTCCTCTCTCCTGTGTCCTTACCCTCTGTCTCCTCTCCTCCTCTGTGTCCTTACCCTCTGTCTCCTCTCCTCCTCTGTGTCCTTACCCTCTGTCTCCTCTCTCCTGTGTCCTTACCCTCTGTCTCCTCTCCTCCTCTGTGTCCTTACCCTCTGTCTCCTCTCCTCCTCTGTGTCCTTACCCTCTGTCTCCTCTCCTCCTCTGTGTCCTTACCCTCTGTCTCCTCTCTCCTGTGTCCTTACCCTCTGTCTCCTCTCCTCCTCTGTGTCCTTACCCTCTGTCTCCTCTCCTCCTCTGTGTCCTTACCCTCTGTCTCCTCTCCTCCTCTGTGTCCTTACCCTCTGTCTCCTCTCTCCTGTGTCCTTACCCTCTGTCTCCTCTCCTCCTCTGTGTCCTTACCCTCCGTCTCCTCTCCTCTCTCCTGTGTCCTTACCCTCTGTCTCCTCTCCTCCTCTGTGTCCTTCTCGTCCTCTTCATCACTCGCTCTCTTCCTCTTCTCCTTTTTCTTCTTCTGGTTTTTCTTCACATCTGAGGAACACAAACATTTCAGTAAAGAACATGAGAGTTAGTCCTGGTTTAGTCCTGGTTTAGTCCTGGTTCAGTCCTGGTTCAGTCCTGGTTCAGTCCTGGTTCAGTCCTGGTTCAGTCCTGGTTTAGTCCTGGTCCAGTCCTGGTCCAGTCCTGGTCCAGACCTGGTCCAGACCTGGTTTAGTCCTGGTTCAGTCCTGGTCCAGTCCTGGTCCAGACTTGGTTTAGCCCTGGTTTAGTCCTGGTTTAGTCCTGGTTCAGTCCTGGTTCAGTCCTGGCCCAGACCTGGTTTAGTCCTGGTTTAGTCCTGGTTTAGTCCTGGTTCAGTCCTGGTCCAGTCCTGGTCCAGTCCTGGTCCAGACTTGGTTTAGCCCTGGTTTAGTCCTGGTTTAGTCCTGGTTCAGTCCTGGTTCAGTCCTGGCCCAGACCTGGTTTAGTCCTGGTTTAGTCCTGGTTCAGTCCTGGTCCAGACCTGGTTCAGAAAGTTCCTCTTTGAAAAACGCGTCGCTCAGATCCACGTCAGAGGGAAGTTCGTCGTCGCTGAGTCCGGCCTCCGAGTCCTGGAACAGCAAAGAACTGGGTTTAGACCTTAGTCCGGTCCCGGTTCAGTCCCGGTTCAGTCCCGGTTTAGTCCAGACCTGGTTCTTCCTCTTCTCCTTCCTCTTCTCCTTCCTCTTCTCTTTCTTCTTCTGCAGATATTTCTCCCACGGCCCGAGAGTCTCCGACGCCTCCAGACGCTCCTGCCCCGCCCGCTCCAGCCCTGAGGGAGGGCATCCGGGGTAATACACAGGGAGGGCATCCGGGGTAATACACACACACAGGGAGGGCATCCGGGGTAATACACACACACAGGGAGGGCATCCGGGGTAATACACACACACAGGGAGGGCATCCGGGGTAATACACACACACAGGGAGGGCATCCGGGGTAATACACACACACAGGGAGGGCATCCGGGGTAATACACAGGGAGGGCATCCGGGGTAATACACACACACAGGGAGGGCATCCGGGGTAAACGCACACACAGGGAGGGCATCCGGGGTAATACACACACACAGGGAGGGCATCCGGGGTAATACACACACACAGGGAGGGCATCCGGGGTAAACAGGGCACTAACTTGTTTTTCAGGAGCACATTTGCCCCTAAGTTAAACATTTTAGGAGCACAGAAAAAAAAGGCACAAATATGTTTTTGTTTTGAACGATTATTTCAGTGCAGAACTTCACCAACACCTCTGATCTGAATGAGTTTATACAAAACTACGACTTTTCCTGCATGACGACCTCCACTGCACTGACTGTACACAGGGACAAGAGGGTGGAGGAGTTTAAACCTGCACAGACTGTACACAGGGACAAGAGGGCGGAGGAGTTTAAACCTGTACAGACTGTACACAGGGACAAGAGGGCGGAGGAGTTTAAACCTGTACAGACTGTACACAGGGACAAGAGGGCGGAGGAGTTTAAACCTGCACTGACTGTACACAGGGACAAGAGGGCGGAGGAGTTTAAACCTGTACAGACTGTACACAGGGACAAGAGGGTGGAGGAGTTTAAACCTGCACTGACTGTACACAGGGACAAGAGGGTGGAGGAGTTTAAACCTGTACAGACTGTACACAGGGACAAGAGGGCGGAGGAGTTTAAACCTGTACAGACTGTACACAGGGACAAGAGGGCGGAGGAGTTTAAACCTGCACTGACTGTACACAGGGACAAGAGGGCGGAGGAGTTTAAACCTGTACAGACTGTACACAGGGACAAGAGGGTGGAGGAGTTTAAACCTGTACAGACTGTACACAGGGACAAGAGGGCGGAGGAGTTTAAACCTGTACAGACTGTACACAGGGACAAGAGGGCGGAGGAGTTTAAACCTGTACAGACTGTACACAGGGACAAGAGGGCGGAGGAGTTTAAACCTGTACAGACTGTACACAGGGACAAGAGGGCGGAGGAGTTTAAACCTGTACACAGACTGTACACAGGGACAAGAGGGCGGAGGAGTTTAAACCTGTACAGACTGTACACAGGGACAAGAGGGCGGAGGATTTTAAACCTGTACAGACTGTACACAGGGACAAGAGGGCGGAGGAGTTTAAACCTGTACACAGACTGTACACAGGGACAAGAGGGCGGAGGAGTTTAAACCTGTACAGACTGTACACAGGGACAAGAGGGCGGAGGAGTTTAAACCTGTACAGACTGTACACAGGGACAAGAGGGCGGAGGAGTTTAAACCTGTACAGACTGTACACAGGGACAAGAGGGCGGAGGAGTTTAAACCTGTACAGACTGTACACAGGGACAAGAGGGCGGAGGAGTTTAAACCTGTACAGACTGTACACAGGGACAAGAGGGCGGAGGAGTTTAAACCTGCACAGACTGTACACAGGGACAAGAGGGCGGAGGAGTTTAAACCTGTACACAGACTGTACACAGGGACAAGAGGGCGGAGGAGTTTAAACCTGTACAGACTGTACACAGGGACAAGAGGGCGGAGGAGTTTAAACCTGTACACAGACTGTACACAGGGACAAGAGGGCGGAGGAGTTTAAACCTGTACAGACTGTACACAGGGACAAGAGGGCGGAGGAGTTTAAACCTGTACAGACTGTACACAGGGACAAGAGGGCGGAGGAGTTTAAACCTGTACACAGACTGTACACAGGGACAAGAGGGCGGAGGAGTTTAAACCTGCACAGACTGTACACAGGGACAAGAGGGCGGAGGAGTTTAAACCTGTACACAGACTGTACACAGGGACAAGAGGGCGGAGGAGTTTAAACCTGTACAGACTGTACACAGGGACAAGAGGGTGGAGGAGTTTAAACCTGTACAGACTGTACACAGGGACAAGAGGGCGGAGGAGTTTAAACCTGTACAGACTGTACACAGGGACAAGAGGGCGGAGGAGTTTAAACCTGTACAGACTGTACACAGGGACAAGAGGGCGGAGGAGTTTAAACCTGTACAGACTGTACACAGGGACAAGAGGGCGGAGGAGTTTAAACCTGTACAGACTGTACACAGGGACAAGAGGGCGGAGGAGTTTAAACCTGTACAGACTGTACACAGGGACAAGAGGCAGGAGGAGTTAAAACCTGTACAGACTGTACACAGGGACAAGAGGGCGGAGGAGTTTAAACCTGTACAGACTGTACACAGGGACAAGAGGGCGGAGGAGTTTAAACCTGTACAGACTGTACACAGGGACAAGAGAGGCGGAGGAGTTTAAACCTGTACAGACTGTACACAGGGACAAGAGGGCGGAGGAGTTTAAACCTGTACAGACTGTACACAGGGACAAGAGGGCGGAGGAGTTTAAACCTGTACAGACTGTACACAGGGACAAGAGGGCGGAGGAGTTTAAACCTGTACAGACTGTACACAGGGACAAGAGGGCGGAGGAGTTTAAACCTGTACAGACTGTACACAGGGACAAGAGGGCGGAGGAGTTTAAACCTGTACAGACTGTACACAGGGACAAGAGGGCGGAGGAGTTTAAACCTGTACAGACTGTACACAGGGACAAGAGGGCGGAGGAGTTTAAACCTGTACAGACTGTACACAGGGACAAGAGGGCGGAGGAGTTTAAACCTGTACAGACTGTACACAGGGACAAGAGGGCGGAGGAGTTTAAACCTGTACACAGACTGTACACAGGGACAAGAGGGCGGAGGAGTTTAAACCTGTACAGACTGTACACAGGGACAAGAGGGCGGAGGATTTTAAACCTGTACAGACTGTACACAGGGACAAGAGGGCGGAGGAGTTTAAACCTGTACAGACTGTACACAGGGACAAGAGGGCGGAGGAGTTTAAACCTGTACAGACTGTACACAGGGACAAGAGGGCGGAGGAGTTTAAACCTGTACAGACTGTACACAGGGACAAGAGGGTGGAGGAGTTTAAACCTGTACAGACTGTACATAGGGACAAGAGGGTGGAGGAGTTTAAACCTGTACAGACTGTACACAGGGACAAGAGGGCGGAGGAGTTTAAACCTGTACACAGACTGTACACAGGGACAAGAGGGTGGAGGATTTTAAACCTGTACAGACTATACACAGGGACAAGAGGGCGGAGGAGTTTAAACCTGTACACAGACTGTACACAGGGACAAGAGGGCGGAGGAGTTTAAACCTGCACTGACTGTACACAGGGACAAGAGGGCGGAGGAGTTTAAACCTGTACAGACTGTACACAGGGACAAGAGGGTGGAGGAGTTTAAACCTGTACAGACTGTACACAGGGACAAGAGGGCGGAGGAGTTTAAACCTGTACAGACTGTACACAGGGACAAGAGGGCGGAGGATTTTAAACCTGCACAGACTGTACACAGGGACAAGAGGGCGGAGGATTTTAAACCTGTACAGACTGTACACAGGGACAAGAGGGCGGAGGAGTTTAAACCTGTACAGACTGTACACAGGGACAAGAGGGCGGAGGAGTTTAAACCTGTACAGACTGTACACGGGGACAAGAGGGCGGAGGAGTTTAAACCTGTACAGACTGTACACAGGGACAAGAGGGCGGAGGAGTTTAAACCTGTACAGACTGTACACAGGGACAAGAGGGCGGAGGAGTTTAAACCTGTACAGACTGTACACAGGGACAAGAGAGGCGGAGGAGTTTAAACCTGTACAGACTGTACACAGGGACAAGAGGGCGGAGGAGTTTAAACCTGTACAGACTGTACACAGGGACAAGAGGGCGGAGGATTTTAAACCTGTACAGACTGTACACAGGGACAAGAGAGGCGGAGGAGTTTAAACCTGTACAGACTGTACACAGGGACAAGAGGGCGGAGGATTTTAAACCTGTACAGACTGTACACAGGGACAAGAGGGCGGAGGAGTTTAAACCTGTACACAGACTGTACACAGGGACAAGAGGGCGGAGGAGTTTAAACCTGTACAGACTGTACACAGGGACAAGAGGGCGGAGGAGTTTAAACCTGTACAGACTGTACACAGGGACAAGAGGGCGGAGGATTTTAAACCTGTACAGACTGTACACAGGGACAAGAGGGCGGAGGAGTTTAAACCTGTACAGACTGTACACAGGGACAAGAGTGCGGAGGATTTTAAACCTGTACAGACTGTACACAGGGACAAGAGGGCGGAGGAGTTTAAACCTGTACAGACTGTACACAGGGACAAGAGGGCGGAGGAGTTTAAACCTGTACAGACTGTACACAGGGACAAGAGGGCGGAGGATTTTAAACCTGTACAGACTGTACACAGGGACAAGAGGGTGGAGGAGTTTAAACCTGCACAGACTGTACACAGGGACAAGAGGGTGGAGGAGTTTAAACCTGTACAGACTGTACACAGGGACAAGAGGGCGGAGGAGTTTAAACCTGTACACAGACTGTACACAGGGACAAGAGGGCGGAGGATTTTAAACCTTTACACAGACTGTACACAGGGACAAGAGGGCGGAGGAGTTTAAACCTGCACAGACTGTACACAGGGACAAGAGGGTGGAGGATTTTAAACCTGTACAGACTGTACACAGGGACAAGAGGGTGGAGGAGTTTAAACCTGTACAGACTGTACACAGGGACAAGAGGGCGGAGGAGTTTAAACCTGTACAGACTGTACACGGGGACAAGAGGGCGGAGGAGTTTAAACCTGTACAGACTGTACACAGGGACAAGAGGGCGGAGGAGTTTAAACCTGCACAGACTGTACACAGGGACAAGAGGGTGGAGGAGTTTAAACCTGTACAGACTGTACACAGGGACAAGAGGGCGGAGGAGTTTAAACCTGTACAGACTGTACACAGGGACAAGAGGGCGGAGGAGTTTAAACCTGTACAGACTGTACACAGGGACAAGAGGGCGGAGGAGTTTAAACCTGTACAGACTGTACACAGGGACAAGAGGGCGGAGGAGTTTAAACCTGTACAGACTGTACACAGGGACAAGAGGGCGGAGGAGTTTAAACCTGTACAGACTGTACACAGGGACAAGAGGGTGGAGGAGTTTAAACCTGTACAGACTGTACACAGGGACAAGAGGGCGGAGGATTTTAAACCTGTACAGACTGTACACAGGGACAAGAGGGCGGAGGAGTTTAAACCTGTACAGACTGTACACAGGGACAAGAGGGCGGAGGAGTTTAAACCTGTA
This sequence comes from Odontamblyopus lacepedii, assembly GCA_034769755.1. Lineage (NCBI taxonomy): Eukaryota > Metazoa > Chordata > Actinopteri > Gobiiformes > Gobiidae > Odontamblyopus > Odontamblyopus lacepedii. The sequence continues at coordinate 2,027,697 of CM068353.1, forward strand.
CAGACTGTACACAGGGACAAGAGGGCGGAGGAGTTTAAACCTGCACAGACTGTACACAGGGACAAGAGGGTGGAGGAGTTTAAACCTGTACAGACTGTACACAGGGACAAGAGGGCGGAGGAGTTTAAACCTGTACAGACTGTACACAGGGACAAGAGGGCGGAGGAGTTTAAACCTGTACAGACTGTACACAGGGACAAGAGGGCGGAGGAGTTTAAACCTGTACACAGACTGTACACAGGGACAAGAGGGCGGAGGAGTTTAAACCTGTACAGACTGTACACAGGGACAAGAGGGCGGAGGATTTTAAACCTGTACAGACTGTACACAGGGACAAGAGGGCGGAGGAGTTTAAACCTGTACAGACTGTACACAGGGACAAGAGGGCGGAGGATTTTAAACCTGTACAGACTGTACACAGGGACAAGAGGGCGGAGGAGTTTAAACCTGTACAGACTGTACATAGGGACAAGAGGGCGGAGGAGTTTAAACCTGTACAGACTGTACACAGGGACAAGAGGGCGGAGGAGTTTAAACCTGTACACAGACTGTACACAGGGACAAGAGGGCGGAGGAGTTTAAACCTGTACAGACTGTACACAGGGACAAGAGGGCGGAGGAGTTTAAACCTGTACAGACTGTACACAGGGACAAGAGGGCGGAGGAGTTTAAACCTGTACAGACTGTACACAGGGACAAGAGGGCGGAGGAGTTTAAACCTGTACAGACTGTACACAGGGACAAGAGGGCGGAGGAGTTTAAACCTGTACAGACTGTACACAGGGACAAGAGGGCGGAGGAGTTTAAACCTGTACAGACTGTACACAGGGACAAGAGGGCGGAGGAGTTTAAACCTGTACAGACTGTACACAGGGACAAGAGGGCGGAGGAGTTTAAACCTGCACAGACTGTACACAGGGACAAGAGGGCGGAGGAGTTTAAACCTGTACAGACTGTACACAGGGACAAGAGGGCGGAGGAGTTTAAACCTGTACACAGACTGTACACAGGGACAAGAGGGCGGAGGATTTTAAACCTGTACAGACTGTACACAGGGACAAGGGGGTGGAGGAGTTTAAACCTGTACACAGACTGTACACAGGGACAAGAGGGCGGAGGAGTTTAAACCTGTACAGACTGTACACAGGGACAAGAGGGTGGAGGAGTTTAAACCTGTACAGACTGTACACAGGGACAAGAGGGCGGAGGAGTTTAAACCTGTACAGACTGTACACAGGGACAAGAGGGCGGAGGAGTTTAAACCTGTACAGACTGTACACAGGGACAAGAGGGCGGAGGATTTTAAACCTGTACAGACTGTACACAGGGACAAGAGGGCGGAGGATTTTAAACCTGTACAGACTGTACACAGGGACAAGAGGGCGGAGGAGTTTAAACCTGTACAGACTGTACACAGGGACAAGAGGGCGGAGGAGTTTAAACCTGTACAGACTGTACACAGGGACAAGAGGGCGGAGGAGTTTAAACCTGCACAGACTGTACACAGGGACAAGAGGGCGGAGGAGTTTAAACCTGTACAGACTGTACACAGGGACAAGAGGGCGGAGGAGTTTAAACCTGCACAGACTGTACACAGGGACAAGAGGGTGGAGGAGTTTAAACCTGTACAGACTGTACACAGGGACAAGAGGGCGGAGGAGTTTAAACCTGTACACAGACTGTACACAGGGACAAGAGGGCGGAGGATTTTAAACCTGTACACAGACTGTACACAGGGACAAGAGGGCGGAGGAGTTTAAACCTGTACAGACTGTACACAGGGACAAGAGGGCGGAGGATTTTAAACCTGTACAGACTGTACACAGGGACAAGAGGGCGGAGGAGTTTAAACCTGTACAGACTGTACACAGGGACAAGAGGGCGGAGGAGTTTAAACCTGCACAGACTGTACACAGGGACAAGAGGGTGGAGGAGTTTAAACCTGTACAGACTGTACACAGGGACAAGAGGGCGGAGGAGTTTAAACCTGTACACAGACTGTACACAGGGACAAGAGGGCGGAGGATTTTAAACCTGTACAGACTGTACACAGGGACAAGAGGGCGGAGGAGTTTAAACCTGTACAGACTGTACACAGGGACAAGAGGGCGGAGGATTTTAAACCTGTACACAGACTGTACACAGGGACAAGAGGGTGGAGGAGTTTAAACCTGTACAGACTGTACACAGGGACAAGAGGGCGGAGGAGTTTAAACCTGTACAGACTGTACACGGGGACAAGAGGGCGGAGGAGTTTAAACCTGTACAGACTGTACACAGGGACAAGAGGGCGGAGGAGTTTAAACCTGTACAGACTGTACACGGGGACAAGAGGGCGGAGGAGTTTAAACCTGTACAGACTGTACACAGGGACAAGAGGGCGGAGGAGTTTAAACCTGTACAGACTGTACACAGGGACAAGAGGGCGGAGGATTTTAAACCTGTATTTTCAAATTCCTGCAGTTCTCTTGTTTTAAAGTAGTTTTTAGTCTCTGCACATTTACCAAAGCAAACCACATGTGACAAACAGATTTATTTGGCATTTTTAGTCAAACTTCAGCCACATGTCTCCTCCTCTGTGCTGTACGTGAGGAGGAGCCTCTGTGCTGTACGTGAGGAGGAGCCTCTGTGCTGTACGTGAGGAGGAGCCTCTGTGCTGTACATGAGGAGGAGCCTCTGTGCTGTACATGAGGAGGAGCCTCTGTGCTGTACGTGAGGAGGAGCCTCTGTGCTGTACGTGAGGAGGAGCCTCTGTGCTGTACATGAGGAGGAGCCTCTGTGCTGTACGTGAGGAGGAGCCTCTGTGCTGTACATGAGGAGGAGCCTCTGTGCTGTACGTGAGGAGGAGCCTCTGTGCTGTACGTGAGGAGGAGCCTCTGTGCTGTACATGAGGAGGAGCCTCTGTGCTGTACATGAGGAGGAGCCTCTGTGCTGTACATGAGGAGGAGCCTCTGTGCTGTACATGAGGAGGAGCCTCTGTGCTGTACATGAGGAGGAGCCTCTGTGCTGTACATGAGGAGGAGCCTCTGTGCTGTACGTGAGGAGGAGCCTCTGTGCTGTACGTGAGGAGGAGCCTCTGTGCTGTACGTGAGGAGGAGCCTCTGTGCTGTACATGAGGAGGAGCCTCTGTGCTGTACGTGAGGAGGAGCCTCTGTGCTGTACATGAGGAGGAGCCTCTGTGCTGTACATGAGGAGGAGCCTCTGTGCTGTACGTGAGGAGGAGCCTCTGTGCTGTACGTGAGGAGGAGCCTCTGTGCTGTACATGAGGAGGAGCCTCTGTGCTGTACATGAGGAGGAGCCTCTGTGCTGTACATGAGGAGGAGCCTCTGTGCTGTACGTGAGGAGGAGCCTCTGTGCTGTACGTGAGGAGGAGCCTCTGTGCTGTACATGAGGAGGAGCCTCTGTGCTGTACGTGAGGAGGAGCCTCTGTGCTGTACATGAGGAGGAGCCTCTGTGCTGTACGTGAGGTGTGGTCCTGCTGCGGTGGGACAGGTGTGGGTCCTGCTGCGGTGGGACAGGTGTGGGTCCTGCTGCGGTGGGACAGGTGTGGGTCCTGCTGCGGTGGGACAGGTGTGAGTCCTGTGTGCCGCACTTTAGGGGCTCCAGGCTTAGGCAGGATTCTGAAGTCCTAGTGTGAATTTGCCCCTAATGTCTGACACGTGTAGAGCGTTTCACTCGTCACGTTACGTCTGTCCTAATGTCTGACACGTGTAGAGCGTTTCACTCGTCACGTTACGTCTGTCCTAATGTCTGACACGTGTAGAGCGTTTCACTCGTCACGTTACGTCTGTCCTAATGTCTGACACGTGTAGAGCGTTTCACTCGTCACGTTACGTCTGTCCTCATGTCTGACACGTGTAGAGCGTTTCACTCGTCACGTTACGTCTGTCCTCATGTCTGACACGTGTAGAGCGTTTCACTCGTCACGTTACGTCTGTCCTAATGTCTGACACGTGTAGAGCGTTTCACTCGTCACGTTACGTCTGTCCTAATGTCTGACACATGTAGAGCGTTTCACTCGTCACGTTACGTCTGTCCTAATGTCTGACACGTGTAGAGCGTTTCACTCGTCACATTACGTCTGTCCTAATGTCTGACACATGTAGAGCGTTTCACTCGTCACGTTACGTCTGTCCTAATGTCTGACACGTGTAGAGCGTTTCACTCGTCACATTACGTCTGTCCTAATGTCTGACACGTGTAGAGCGTTTCACTCGTCACGTTACGTCTGTCCTAATGTCTGACACGTGTAGAGCGTTTCACTCGTCACGTTACGTCTGTCCTAATGTCTGACACGTGTAGAGCGTTTCACTCGTCACGTGACGTCTGTCCTAATGTCTGACACGTGTAGAGCGTTTCACTCGTCACGTTACGTCTGTCCTAATGTCTGACACGTGTAGAGCGTTTCACTCGTCACGTGACGTCTGTCCTAATGTCTGACACGTGTAGAGCGGTTCACTCGTCACGTTACGTCTGTCCTAATGTCTGACACGTGTAGAGCGTTTCACTCGTCACGTTACGTCTGTCCTAATGTCTGACACATGTAGAGCGTTTCACTCGTCACGTTACGTCTGTCCTAATGTCTGACACATGTAGAGCGTTTCACTCGTCACGTTACGTCTGTCCTAATGTCTGACACATGAAGAGCGTTTCACTCGTCACGTTACGTCTGTCCTAATGTCTGACACATGTAGAGCGTTTCACTCGTCACGTTACGTCTGTCCTAATGTCTGACACGTGTAGAGCGTTTCACTCGTCACGTTACGTCTGTCCTAATGTCTGACACATGTAGAGCGTTTCACTCGTCACGTTACGTCTGTCCTAATGTCTGACACATGTAGACCGTTTCACTCGTCACGTTACGTCTGTCCTCATGTCTGACACGTGTAGAGCGTTTCACTCGTCACGTTACGTCTGTCCTAATGTCTGACACGTGTAGAGCGTTTCACTCGTCACGTTACGTCTGTCCTAATGTCTGACACTAGAAGAGCGTTTCACTCGTCACGTTACGTCTGTCCTAATGTCTGACACGTGTAGAGCGTTTCACTCGTCACGTGACGTCTGTCCTAATGTCTGACACATGTAGAGCGTTTCACTCGTCACGTTACGTCTGTCCTAATGTCTGACACATGTAGAGCGTTTCACTCGTCACGTTACGTCTGTCATAATGTCTGACACATGTAGAGCGTTTCACTCGTCACGTTACGTCTGTCCTAATGTCTGACACATGAAGAGCGTTTCACTCGTCACGTTACGTCTGTCCTAATGTCTGACACATGTAGAGCGTTTCACTCCTCACGTGACGTCTGTCCTAATGTCTGACACATGTAGAGCGTTTCACTCGTCACGTTACGTCTGTCCTAATGTCTGACACATGTAGAGCGTTTCACTCGTCACGCCACGTCTGTCCTCATGTCTGACACATGTAGAGCGTTTCACTCCTCACGTGGCGTCTGTCCTAATGTCTGACACATGTAGAGCGTTTCACTCGTCAATGCCACGCCTGTCCTAATGTCTGACACGTGTAGAGCGTTTCACTCGCCACGCGTTACGTCTGTCCTAATGTCTGACACATGTAGAGCGTTTCACTCGTCACGTTACGTCTGTCCTAATGTCTGACACGTGTAGAGCGTTTCACTCGTCACGTTACGTCTGTCCTCATGTCTGACACGTGTAGAGCGTTTCACTCGTCACGTTACGTCTGTCCTCATGTCTGACACGTGTAGAGCGTTTCACTCGTCACGTTACGTCTGTCCTAATGTCTGACACGTGTAGAGCGTTTCACTCGTCACGTTACGTCTGTCCTAATGTCTGACACATGTAGAGCGTTTCACTCGTCACGTTACGTCTGTCCTAATGTCTGACACGTGTAGAGCGTTTCACTCGTCACATTACGTCTGTCCTAATGTCTGACACATGTAGAGCGTTTCACTCGTCACGTTACGTCTGTCCTAATGTCTGACACGTGTAGAAGCGTTTCACTCGTCACATTACGTCTGTCCTAATGTCTGACACGTGTAGAGCGTTTCACTCGTCAATGTTACGTCTGTCCTTATGTCTGACACGTGTAGAGCGTTTCACTCGTCACGTTACGTCTGTCCTAATGTCTGACACGCGTGTAGAGCGTTTCACTCGTCACGTGGCGTCTGTCCTAATGTCTGACACGTGTAGAAGCGTTTCACTCGTCACGTTACGTCTGTCCTAATGTCTGACACGTGTAGAGCGTTTCACTCGTCACGTGACGTCTGTCCTAATGTCTGACACGTGTAGAGCGGTTCACTCGTCACGTTACGTCTGTCCTAATGTCTGACACGTGTAGAGCGTTTCACTCGTCACGTTACGTCTGTCCTAATGTCTGACACATGTAGAGCGTTTCACTCGTCACGTTACGTCTGTCCTAATGTCTGACACATGTAGAGCGTTTCACTCGTCACGTTACGTCTGTCCTAATGTCTGACACATGAAGAGCGTTTCACTCGTCACGTTACGTCTGTCCTAATGTCTGACACATGTAGAGCGTTTCACTCGTCACGTTACGTCTGTCCTAATGTCTGACACGTGTAGAGCGTTTCACTCGTCACGTTACGTCTGTCCTAATGTCTGACACATGTAGAGCGTTTCACTCGTCACGTTACGTCTGTCCTAATGTCTGACACATGTAGACCGTTTCACTCGTCACGTTACGTCTGTCCTCATGTCTGACACGTGTAGAGCGTTTCACTCGTCACGTTACGTCTGTCCTAATGTCTGACACGCGTGTAAGCGTTTCACTCGTCACGTTACGTCTGTCCTAATGTCTGACACGTGTAGAGCGTTTCACTCGTCACGTTACGTCTGTCCTAATGTCTGACACGTGTAGAGCGTTTCACTCGTCACGTGACGTCTGTCCTAATGTCTGACACATGTAGAGCGTTTCACTCGTCAATGTTACGTCTGTCCTAATGTCTGACACATGTAGAGCGTTTCACTCGTCACGTTACGTCTGTCATAATGTCTGACACATGTAGAGCGTTTCACTCGTCACGTTACGTCTGTCCTAATGTCTGACACATGAAGAGCGTTTCACTCGTCACGTTACGTCTGTCCTAATGTCTGACACATGTAGAGCGTTTCACTCCTCACGTGACGTCTGTCCTAATGTCTGACACATGTAGAGCGTTTCACTCGTCACGTTACGTCTGTCCTAATGTCTGACACATGTAGAGCGTTTCACTCGTCACGTTACGTCTGTCCTCATGTCTGACACATGTAGAGCGTTTCACTCCTCACGTGACGTCTGTCCTAATGTCTGACACATGTAGAGCGTTTCACTCGTCACGTTACGTCTGTCCTAATGTCTGACACGTGTAGAGCGTTTCACTCGTCACGTTACGTCTGTCCTAATGTCTGACACATGTAGAGCGTTTCACTCGTCACGTTACGTCTGTCCTAATGTCTGACACGTGTAGAGCGTTTCACTCCTCACGTGACGTCTGTCCTAATGTCTGACACATGTAGAGCGTTTCACTCGTCACGTTACGTCTGTCCTAATGTCTGACACATGTAGAGCGTTTCACTCGTCACGTTACGTCTGTCCTCATGTCTGACACATGTAGAGCGTTTCACTCCTCACGTGACGTCTGTCCTAATGTCTGACACATGTAGAGCGTTTCACTCGTCACGTTACGTCTGTCCTAATGTCTGACACGTGTAGAGCGTTTCACTCGTCACGTTACGTCTGTCCTAATGTCTGACACATGTAGAGCGTTTCACTCGTCACGTTACGTCTGTCCTAATGTCTGACACGTGTAGAGCGTTTCACTCGTCACGTTACGTCTGTCCTCATGTCTGACACATGTAGAGCGTTTCACTCGTCACGTTACGTCTGTCCTAATGTCTGACACGTGTAGAGCGTTTCACTCGTCACGTTACGTCTGTCCTCATGTCTGACACGTGTAGAGCGTTTCACTCGTCACGTTACGTCTGTCCTAATGTCTGACACATGTAGAGCGTTTCACTCGTCACATTACGTCTGTCCTAATGTCTGACACGTGTAGAGCGTTTCACTCGTCACGTTACGTCTGTCCTCATGTCTGACACATGTAGAGCGTTTCACTCGTCACGTTACGTCTGTCCTCATGTCTGACACATGTAGAGCGTTTCACTCGTCACGTTACGTCTGTCCTAATGTCTGACACATGTAGAGCGTTTCACTCGTCACGTTACGTCTGTCCTAATGTCTGACACGTGTAGAGCGTTTCACTCGTCACGTTACGTCTGTGCAGCTCCTTATTGTGCTGCAGAAGAATCGCACTGATGAGCCTGTTTATTTTCCTCGTTCACACGACAAAATATTTACTCACAAATGCAAGTGAAATGTGCGCAATGTAGAGCCCTAGAGGTAAATCAGGACTAAACCAGGACTAAACCAGGACTAAACAAGGACTAAACCAGGTCCAAACAAGGACTAAATCAGGACTAAACGAAGCCTAAACCAGGACTAAACCAGGACTCAATCGGGACTAAACCGGGACTAAACCAGGTCTAAACCAGGACTAAACCAGGACTAAACTAGTTCTAAACCAGGACTAAACCAGGACTAAACCAGGTCCAAACAAGGACTAAATCAGGACTAAACGAAGCCTAAACCAGGACTAAACCGGGACTAAACCAGGACTCAATTGGGACTAAACCGGGACTAACCAGGACTAAACTAGGTCTAAACCAGGACTAAACAAAGTCTAAACCAGGACTAAACCGGGACTAAACCAGTTCTAAACCAGGACTAAACCACGACTAAACCAGGACTAGGACAATCTGACAAAGTGGGAGGGCATCTGACACAGTACCTGGGACCCATGTGACCTCCATGCCGCCCTCCTGGTCTCGGTCCTGCTCCTCTTTAGCCCGGATGCCCTGCAGGAGCTGTCGGTACTTGTGGATCTGCTCCTCAGTGCGTTTCCTGGACTTTTTCTCTGAGGAAAAAAACAAACAAAAGGTTTAGTCCTGGTTTAGTCCTGGTTTAGTCCTGGTTCAGTCCTGGTTCAGTCCTGGTTTATAACTAGTTTAGTCCTGGTTTAGACCTAGTTTAGTCCTGGTTTAGACCTGGTTTAGTCCTGGTTTAGTCCTGGTTTAGACCTGGTTTAGTCCTGGTTTAGAACTAGTTTAGTCCTGGTTTAGGTCTGGTTTAGGCTTCGTTTAGTCCTGGTTTAGACCTGGTTTAGACCTGGTTTAGTCTTGGTTTAGACAAGGTTTAGACCTGGTTTAGTCCTAGTTTATTCCTGGTTTAGACCCGGTTTAGTCCTGGTTTAGACCTGGTTTAGTCCTGGTTTATTGCTGGTTTATTCCTGGTTTAGACCTGGTTTAGACCTGGTTTAGACCTGGTTTAGAACTAGTTTCGTCCTGATTTAGTCCTGGTTTAGGTTTCGTTTAGTCCTGGTTTAGTCCTGGTTTAGACCTGGTTTAAACCTGGTTTAGTCTTGATTTAGACCTGGTTTAGTCCTGATTTAGAACTAGTTTAGTCCTGGTTTAGTCCTGGTTTAGTCCTGGTTCAGTCCTGGTTTATAACTAGTTTAGTCCTGGTTTAGACCTAGTTTAGTCCTGGTTTAGACCTGGTTTAGTCCTGGTTTAGTCCTGGTTTAGACCTGGTTTAGTCCTGGTTTAGAACTAGTTTAGTCCTGGTTTAGGTCTGGTTTAGGCTTCGTTTAGTCCTGGTTTAGTCCTAGTTTATTCCTGGTTTAGACCCGGTTTAGTCCTGGTTTAGACCTGGTTTAGTCCTGGTTTATTGCTGGTTTATTCCTGGTTTAGACCTGGTTTAGACCTGGTTTAGACTTGGTTTAGAACTAGTTTCGTCCTGATTTAGTCCTGGTTTAGGTTTCGTTTAGTCCTGGTTTAGTCCTGGTTTAGACCTGGTTTAAACCTGGTTTAGTCTTGATTTAGACCTGGTTTAGTCCTGATTTAGACCTGGTTTAAACCTGGTTTAGTCTTGATTTAGACCTGGTTTAGTCCTGATTTAGAACTAGTTTAGTCCTGGTTTAGGTCTGGTTTAGGCTTCGTTTAGTCCTGGTTTAGACCTGGTTTAGACCTGGTTTAGACCTGGTTTAGACCTGGTTTAGTCCTGGTTTAGTCCTGGTTTAGTCCTGGTTTAGTCTTGGTTTAGTCTTGGTTTAGTCTTGGTTTAGACCCGGTTTAGACCCGGTTTAGACCCGGTTTAGACCCGGTTTAGTCCTGGTTTAGTCCTGGTTTATTCCTGGTTTAGACCCGGTTTAGACCTGGTTTAGACCCGGTTTAGACCTGGTTTAGTCCTGGTTTAGTCCTGGTTTAGACCTGGTTTAGACCTGGTTTAGACCTGGTTTAGTCCTGGTTTAGTCCTGGTTTAGACCCGGTTTAAACCTGGTTTAGACCTGGTTTATTCCCGGTTTAGACCCGGTTTAGTCCCGGTTTAGTCCCGGTTTAGTCCTGGTTTATTCCTGGTTTAGACCCGGTTTAGACCTGGTTTAGTCCTGGTTTAGACCCGGTTTAGTCCTGGGTTTAGTCCCGGTTTAGTCCTGGGTTTAGTCCCGGTTTAGTCCTGGGTTTAGACCCGGTTTAGTCCTGGGTTTAGTCCCGGGTTAGTCCTGGGTTTAGTCCCGGTTTAGTTCTGGGTTTAGTCCCGGTTTAGTCCTGGGTTTAGTCCCGGGTTAGTCCTGGGTTTAGTCCCGGGTTAGTCCTGGGTTTAGTCCCGGTTTAGTCCTGGGTTTTGTCCCGGTTTAGTCCTGGGTTTAGTCCCGGTTTAGTCCTGGGTTTAGTCCCGGGTTAGTCCTGGGTTCAATCCCGGATTAGTCCTGGGTTCAGTCCCGGTTTAGTCCCGGTGCTGATGTCACTCTGTCAGTTCACTTCTACAGTCTGTGGATTAAAAAAAAGTAAAAAAAAAAAAAAAAAAAAGTAATAATAACAATAAATGTAAAAAATAGATAAATAAATTTAAAAATGTAAAATTTAAAAATGGAATTTAATTAAAAAAAAGTAAATTAATTTCAATAAAAAACAGATCTTCATGAGGATGTGCTTCAGTGGTTCTGACCTGGAGCTGAGCTTTCGCCGCCGCCATCTTGTCTCTCCTCCTCTTCCTGCTCTGGCCCCGCCCCTTCCTGCTCTGGCCCCACCACTTCCTGCCCCGAGCCTTCCTGTCGTAGCTCCGCCTCTTCCTGCTCCTCCTCTTCTTCACTGGAGGAGGCCAGATACGCCTTAAAGTCCAGACTGAGCAGCTCATCTTTGCTGAACTTCCTGCTCAGAGCCGTGACGCGTTCGTGATCCGTCTCATCCCACGTGACCTGCACCTGGAAGAGATTATACAGGTCTAAACCGGGTCTAAACCGGGTCTAAACCAGGTCTAAACCGGGTCTAAACTGGGTCTAAACTGGGTCTAAACCGGGTCTAAACCGGGCCTAAATCGGGTCTAAACCGGGCCTAAACCGGGCCTAAACCGGGTCTAAATCGGGTCTAAACCGGGTCTAAACCGGGTCTAAACCGGGCCTAAATCGGGCCTAAACCGGGCCTAAACCGGGTCTAAACCGGGTCTAACCCGGGTCTAAACCGGGTCTAAACCGGGTCTAAACCGGGTCTAAACCGGGTCTAAACCGGGTCTAAACCGGGTCTAAACCGGGTCTAACACCGGGTCTAAACCGGATCTAACACCGGGTCTAAACCGGGTCTAACACCGGGTCTAAACCGGGTCTAAACCGGGTCTAAACCGGGTCTAAACCGGGTCTAAACCGGGTCTAAACCGGGCCTAAATCGGGTCTAAACCGGGCCTAAACCGGGCCTAAACCGGGTCTAAACCGGGTCTAAACCGGGTCTAAACCGGGTCTAAACCGGGTCTAAACCGGGTCTAAACCGGGCCTAAACCGGGTCTAAACCGGGTCTAAACCGGGTCTAAACCGGGTCTAAACCGGGTCTAAACCGGGTCTAAACCGGGTCTAAACCGGGTCTAAACCGGGTCTAAACCAGGTCTAAACCGGGTCTAAACCAGGTCTAAACCGGGTCTAAACCAGGTCTAAACCGGGTCTAAACCGGGTCTAAACCGGGTCTAAACCGGGTCTAAACCGGGTCTAAACCGGGTCTAAACCGGGTCTAACCCGGGTCTAAACCGGGTCTAAACCGGGTCTAAACCGGGTCTAACCCGGGTCTAAACCGGGTCTAAACCGGGTCTAACCCGGGTCTAAACCGGGTCTAAATCGGGTCTAAACCGGGTCTAAACCGGGTCTAAACCAGGACTAAACCAGGACTAAACCAGGACTAAACCAGGACTAAACCAGGTCTAAACCGGGTCTAAACCAGGACTAAACCAGGACTAAACCAGGTCTAAACCAGAACTAAACCAGGTCTGTACCTTGGAGGTGCAGTTGGAGCTGGAGTTAAACACTTTGGGGCTGTAGGACGTCAGATTCACGTCGGTGGAATCGTCTTCGGGCTCATCCTCGAACGACAGATCATCAGGAATAAACCTGAGAGAGAAAGAAGGAGGTGAGAGGAGAGGAGGAGGAGGAGGAGGAGGAGGAGGAAAGGAGGAGGAGAAGGAGGAGGAGGAGATTAGGAGGAAAGGAGGAGGAGGAGAAGGAAGAGAAGGAGGAGGAGAAGGAAGAGGAGGAGGAGATTAGGAGGAGGAGGAGAGGAGGAGGAGAGAAGGAGATTAGGAGGAGGAGGAGAGGAGGAGGAGAGGAGAGGAGGAGGAAAGGAGGAGGAGGAGAGTAGGAGGAAAGGAGGAGGAGGAGAGGAGGAGATTAGGAGGAGGAGGAGAAGGAAGAGGAGGAAGAGAAGGAGAAGAAGGAAGAGGAGGAGGAGAGGAGGAGATTAGGAGGAGGAGGAGAAGGAAGAGGAGGAGGAGAGGAGGAGATTAGGAGGAGGAGGAGAGGAGGTAATTAGGAGGAGGAGGAGAGGAGGAGGAGAGGAGAGGAGGAGGAAAGGAGGAGGAGGAGGAAAGGAGGAGGAGGAGGAGAGAGGAGGAGAGGAGGAGGAAAGGAGGAGGAGGAGATTAGGAGGAGGAGGAGGAGGGGAAGGAAGAGGAGGAGGAGAAGGAAGAGGAGGAGGAGAGGAGGAGATTAGGAGGAGGAGGAGAAGGAAGAGGAGGAGGAGGAAAAGGAGGAGAAGGAGAAGGAAGAGGAGGAGGAGAGGAGGAGATTAGGAGGAGGAGGAGAGGAGGAGGAAGAGGAAAGGAGGAGGAGGAGAAGGAAGAGGAGGAGGAGAAGGAGGAGGAGATTAGGAGGAGGAGGAGAGTAGGAGGAGAGGAGAGGAGGAGAGGAGGAGGAGGAGAGGGAAGGGGGAGGAGAGGGGAGGAGGCGAGGAGAGGAGGAGGAGCAGGAGGAGGAGGAGAAGGAGGAGGAGAAGAAGGAGGAGGAAGGGAGGAGAAGAGGAGAGGAGGTCGAGGAGGTGAGGAGGAGGAGGAGAGAGGAGGAGAAGACAGGAGAGGAGGAGAAGAGGAGAGGAGGAGGAGGAGGAGAGAGGAGAGGAGGTGAGGCGTAGCAGCAGGAGGCGCAGCAGCAGGAGGTGCAGCAGCAGCAGCAGGAGGCGCAGCAGCAGCAGCAGGAGGTGCAGTAGCAGCAGGAGGTGCAGCAGCAGCAGCAGCAGGAGGTGCAGTAGCAGCAGGAGGTGCAGCAGCAGGAGGCGAAGCAGCAGCAGGAGGCGCAGGCTCACCTCAGGTCCAGGGAGGCGCCGCTGCTCTCGTACTCGTGCCCGTCACACTCCTCGTACACGTGGGCGGCGCTTTCAGGACCATCGAACTCCACGACCGCATAGAAATACTTCAGACGCCCGAACTGGTACTGACGCTGCTGCTCCCGGAACCGCCTGGACCAGAGACCGGGTTTAGACCGAGACCGGGTTTAGACCGAGACCAGAGACCGAACTGGTACTGACGCTGCTGCTCCCGGAACCGCCTGGACCAGAGACCGGGTTTAGACCGAGACCGGGTTTAGACCGAGACCAGAGACCGAACTGGTACTGACGCTGCTGCTCCCGGAACCGCCTGGACCAGAGACCGGGTTTAGACCGAGACCGGGTTTAGACCGAGACCAGGTTTAGACCGAGACCAGAGACCGAACTGGTACTGACGCTGCTGCTCCCGGAACCGCCTGGACCAGAGACCGGGTTTAGACCGAGACCGGGTTTAGACCGAGACCAGAGACCGAACTGGTACTGACGCTGCTGCTCCCGGAACCGCCTGGACCAGAGACCGGGTTTAGACCGAGACCGGGTTTAGACCGAGACCAGAGACCGAACTGGTACTGACGCTGCTGCTCCCGGAACCGCCTGGACCAGAGACCGGGTTTAGACCGAGACCGGGTTTAGACCGAGACCGGGTTTAGACCGAGATCAGAGACCGAGACCAGAGACCGAGGCCGGGTTTAGACCAAGACCAAGACCAGCTTTAGACCGAGACCAAGACCGGGTTTAGACCAAGACCGGGTTTAGGCCGAGACCGGGTTTAACCAGAGACCAGAGACCAGAGACCAGAGACCGAGACTGGGTTTAGACCAGAGACCATGTTATATATTTATGTATATTTGTATATATTTGTATGTATATTTGTGTATATTTGTATATATTTGTATGTATATTTGTGTATATTTGTATATATTTGTATGTATATTTGTGTATATTTGTATATATTTCTGTGTATATTTGTATATATTTCTGTATATTTGTATATATTTCTGTATATATGTATATATATTTCTGTATATTTGTATATATTTCTGTATATATTTCTATGTATATTTGTATATATTTCTGCATATATTTGTATATATATTTGTGTATCCATCCATCCATCTTCTCCCACTTAATCCGGCTGGGTCGCGGGGGCAGTTTGCTGCCCAATACTCATAGCACCTGACCCCCTATGAACCCCTCTGCAGGTGGTGAACCCACAGGAGGGTGGACAACATGGTCCTTGATGTTAGTTCAGGTGCTGCATGTTTTGGGTTGATGGGGGAAACCGGAGCACCCGGAGGAAACCCATCCAGACACAGGGAGAACATGCAAACTCCACACAGAAAGGCCCGGGCGACCTGGGGATCGAACCCGCAACCTTCTTGCTGTGAGGCCTGAGTGTTGCCACTCAGATATAATATACACTATTTGTTTATATTTGTATATATTTGTATATATTTCTGTATATATTTGTATATATATGTGTATATTTCTGTATATATCTGTGTATATTTCTGTATATCGGTGTATATATTTGTGTATATTTGTATATGTTTGTGTATATTTGTGTATATATTTCTGTACATTTGTATATATATGTATATATATTTGTATATGTTTGTGTACATTTGTATATATATTTGTGTATATATTTGTGTATATTTGTATATATTTGTATATATATTTGTATATATTTGTGTATATTTGTATATATATATTTGTATATATTTCTGTGTATATTTGTATATATGTATATATTTGTATATATTTCTGTATATTTGGGTATATATTTGTGTACATTTGTATATATATTTGTATATATATGTGTATATTTGCGTATATATTTGTGTATATTTGCGTATATATTTGTGTACATTTGTATATGTGTATATTTGTATATATATTTGTGTATATTTGTGTATATATTTGTGTATATTTGTATCTATATTTGTATATATTTGTATATATATTTGTGTATATTTGTATATATATTTGTGTATATTTGTATATATTTGTGTATATATTTGTATATATTTGTATATATATTTGTGTATATTTGTATATATTTGTGTATATATTTGTGTATATATTTGTGTATATTTGTATATATTTGTGTATATTTTTATATATATTTGTGTATATATTTGTGTATATATTTGTGTACATTTGTATATATTTGTATGTATATTTGTGTATATTTGTATATATTTGTGTATATTTGTACTTTTCCTCCTCAGTGTCGTCCTCTGAATCCTCTGGCAGGGCCCTGAGCTCCAGCGGCGCCTGTCGCTGCTCCTGTCGCAGACGCTCCCTGCCGAAGTCTGACCGGAAAATCTGAAAACCACAGACACACGTCACTCTCGATACCGATACGATACCAAACCCTCTTTGCTTAGACACTCTCGATACCGATACGATACCAAACCCTCTTTGCTTAGACACTCTAGATATCGATACCGATACTAAACCCTCTTTGCTTAGACACTCTCGATATCGATGCCGATACTAAACCCTCTTTGCTTAGACACTCTAGATACCGATACTAAACCCTCTTTGCTTAGACACTCTAGATACCAATACCGATACTAAACCCTCTTTGCTTAGACACTCTAGATACCGATACTAAACCCTCTTTGCTTAGACACTCTAGATACCGATACTAAACCCTCTTTGCTTAGACACTCTAGATACCGATACTAAACCCTCTTTGCTTAGACACTCTAGATACCAATACCGATACTAAACCCTCTTTGCTTAGACACTCTCGATATCGATACTGATACTAAACCCTCTTTGCTTAGACACTCTCGATATCGATACTGATACTAAACCCTCTTTGCTTAGACACTCTAGATACCGATACTAAACCCTCTTTGCTTAGACACTCTAGATACCAATACCGATACTAAACCCTCTTTGCTTAGACACTCTCGATATCGATACTGATACTAAACCCTCTTTGCTTAGACACTCTCGATATCGATACTGATACTAAACCCTCTTTGCTTAGACACTCTCGATATCGATACTGATACTAAACCCTCTTTGCTTAGACACTCTCGATATCGATACCGATACTAAACCCTCTTTGCTTAGACACTCTCGATATCGATGAGCCACTAAGTAGAGCGATATAAATGGGTTAGTTTAGGGTTAGTTTAGGGTTAGGTTAGGGTCAGGTTATGGTCAGGTTAGGTTAGGGTTAGTTTAGGGTTAGGTTAGTTTAGGGTCAGGTTATGGTCAGGTTAGGTTAGGGTTAGTTTAGGGTCAGGTTAGTTTAGGGTCAGGTTATGGTCAGGTTAGTTTAGGGTTAGGTTAGGGTTAGTTTAGGGTTAGGTTAGGGTTAGTTTAGGGTTAGGTTAGGGTCAGGTTATGGTTAGTTTAGGGTTAGGTTAGGGTCAGGTTAGGGTTAGGTTAGGGTCGGGTTAGGTCAGGTTAGGTTAGGGTTAGTTTAGGGTCAGGTTATGGTCAGGTTAGTTTAGGGTCAGGTTAGGGTTAGTTTAGGGTTAGGTTAGGGTTAGTTTAGGGTCAGGTTATGGTTAGTTTAGGGTTAGGGTTAGGTTAGGGTCAGGTTAGGGTCAGGTTAGGGTTAGTTTAGGGTTAGTTTAGGGTTAGGTTAGGGTCAGGTTAGGGTTAGGTTAGGGTCAGGTTAGGGTCAGGTTAGGTTAGGGTTAGTTTAGGGTTAGGTTAGGGTTAGTTTAGGGTTAGTTTAGGGTTAGGTTAGGGTTAGGTTAGGGTTAGGTTAGGGTTAGGGTCAGGTTAGGGTTAGGGTCAGGTTAGGGTTAGTTTAGGGTCAGGTTATGGTTAGTTTAGGTTAGGGTTAGTTTAGGGTCAGGTTATGGTCAGGTTAGTTTAGGGTCAGGTTAGGTTAGGGTTAGTTTAGGGTCAGGTTAGGTTAGGGTTAGTTTAGGGTCAGGTTATGGTCAGGTTAGGTTAGGGTTAGTTTAGGGTCAGGTTATGGTCAGGTTAGGTTAGGGTTAGTTTAGGGTCAGGTTAGGTTAGGGTTAGTTTAGGGTTAGGTTAGGGTCAGGTTATGGTTAGTTTAGGGTCAGGTTAGGGTTAGGTTAGGGTCAGGTTAGGGTTAGGTTAGGGTTAGTTTAGGGTCAGGTTAGGGTTAGTTTAGGGTCAGGTTAGGTTAGGGTTAGTTTAGGGTTAGTTTAGGGTTAGTTTAGGGTTAGTTTAGGGTTAGTTTAGGGTTAGGTTAGGGTCAGGTTAGGTTAGGGTTAGTTTAGGGTTAGGGTTAGGTTAGGGTTAGGTTAGGGTCAGGTTATGGTCAGGTTATGGTCAGGTTAGGTTAGGGTTAGTTTAGGGTCAGGTTATGGTCAGGTTAGTTTAGGGTCAGGTTAGGTTAGGGTTAGTTTAGGGTTAGGTTAGGGTCAGGTTATGGTTAGTTTAGGGTTAGGTTAGGGTTAGTTTAGGGTCAGGTTAGGGTTAGGTTAGGGTTAGTTTAGGGTTAGGTTAAATTAGGATTGGGTTAGGATTAGTTTAGGGTCAAAACAGCTACAGAACATCACTAAACTGAGACCGATTTTATCTTTGTGTATAATTTCGACACTAGTTTGGGTCTGGATTTGGATCTGATTTGGTGTTTTTCCCAAACAGGAAGCTGCAGATGCACCTTGACGGAGAGCACAGCGCCCCCTTTAGGGCAGAAGGACTGGAGCAGGGCCAGCAGGTCTTTGGCTTTGAGTCGGTCCCAGTCCATGTTACACACGGCCAACCGACGAGAAACCTGCAACAGAACCAGAACCAGGTCTGAACCAGGTCTGAACCAGGATTCAAACCAAGACTAAACCAGGACTAAACCAGGACTAAACCAAGACTAAACCAGGACTAAACCAGGACTAAACCAGGACTAAACCAGGACTAAACCAGGACTAAACCAGGTCTGAACCAGGTCTGAACCAGGACTAAACCAGGTCTGAACCAGGTCTAAACCAGGTCTAAACCAGGTCTGCACCAGGATTCAAACCAAGACTAAACCAGGACTAAACCAGGACTCAAACAGGTCTGAACCAGGACTAAACCAAGACTAAACCAGGACTAAACCAGGTCTGAAACAGGACTAAACCAGGTCTGAACCAGGACTAAACCAGGACTGAACCAGGTCTAAACCAGGTCTGAACCAGGTCTGAACCAGGACTCAGACCAGGACTAGACCAGGACTAGACCAGGACTAAACTAGGACTAAACCAGGTCTGAAACAGGAATAAAGCAGGTCTGAACCAGGACTAAACCAGGTCTAAACCAGGTCTAAACCAGGTTTCAACCAGGACTAAACCAGGTCTGAACCAGGACTAAACCAGGACTGAACCAGGTCTAAACCAGGTCTGAACCAGGACTCAAACCAGGACTAAACCAGGACTAAACTAGGACTAAACCAGGTCTGAAACAGGACTAAACCAGGTCTGAACCAGGACTAAACCAGCACTAAACCAGGACTAAACCAGGTCTGAACCAGGACTAAACCCGGTCTAAACCAGGACTAAACCCGGTCTAAACCAGGACTAAACCCGGTCTAAACCCGGTCTGGTACCTGCTCGGCCCGTGGCGCATCCTTGCACAGGTCGCCCCAGTCGTGCTCGATCTCTTGCTCCTCGCGTCTCAAAATGGCGTCCACTTCGTCCTCTGAGTCTTCATCCTCAGAGCTCGTCTCCACGTTCCCTTTCCCGCGAGCCAAATCCGGACCGGACTCCTCTGAGTCCGAGTCTGGTCCAGACCCCTCTGAGTCCGAGTCCGAGTCCGGTCCCGAGTCGTCTTCATCTGAAACAAGAGGTCGCATTTTTAAGAGTATTTGATCCCCTGACCACAGTGAGTCCGGACCTTCCGGACCTACCTGCCCCAAACCTGTCACAACCTGCCCCAACCTGCCCCAACCTGCCCCAAACCTGTCACAACCTGCCCCAAACCTGTCACAACCTGCCCCAAACCTGTCACAACCTGCCCCAAACTGCCCCTACCTGCCCCAAACCTGTCACAACCTGCCCCAAACCTGTCACAACCTGCCCCAAACTGCCCCTACCTGCCCCAAACCTGTCACAACCTGTCCCAAACTGCCCCTACCTGCCCCAAACCTGTCACAACCTGCCCCAAACCTGTCACAACCTGCCCCAACCTGCTCCTACCTGCCCCTACCTGCCCCAAACCTGTCACAACCTGCCCCAAACCTGTCACAACCTGCCCCAAACCTGTCACAACCTGCCCAAACCTGTCACAACCTGCCCCAACCTGCCCCAAACTGCCCCTACCTGCCCAAACCTGTGCAACCTGCCCCAAACCTGTCACAACCTACCCCAAACTGCCCCAAACTGCCCCAAACCTGCACAACCTGGCCCCAAACCTGTCACAATCTGCCCCAAACCTGCCACAACCTGCCCCAAACCTGTCACAACCTGCCCCTACCTGCCCCAAACCTGTCACAACCTGCCCCAAACATGTGACAACCTGCCACTTCCTGGTGATACCTGCCCCTACCTGCCCCTAACCTGTCACAACCTGCCCCAAACCTGTCTGCAACCTGCCCCAAACCTGTCACAACCTGCCCAAACCTGTCACAACCTGCCCCAACCTGCCCCAAACTGCCCCTACCTGCCCAAACCTGTCACAACCTGCCCCAAACCTGTCACAACCTACCCCAAACTGCCCCTACCTGCCCCAAACCTGCCACAACCTGCCCCAAACCTGTCACAATCTGCCCCAAACCTGCCCCAACCTGCCCCAAACCTGTCACAACCTGCCCCAAACCTGTCACAACCTGCCCCAAACCTGTCACAACCTGCCCCAAACTGCCCCTACCTGCCCCAAACCTGTCACAACCTGCCCCAAACCTGTCACAACCTGCCCCAAACTGCCCCTACCTGCCCCAAACCTGTCACAACCTGTCCCAAACTGCCCCTACCTGCCCCAAACCTGTCACAACCTGCCCCAAACCTGTCACAACCTGCCCCAACCTGCTCCTACCTGCCCCTACCTGCCCCAAACCTGTCACAACCTGCCCCAAACCTGTCACAACCTGCCCCAAACCTGTCACAACCTGCCCAAACCTGTCACAACCTGCCCCAACCTGCCCCAAACTGCCCCTACCTGCCCAAACCTGTCACAACCTGCCCCAAACCTGTCACAACCTTCCCCAAACTGCCCCTACCTGCCCCAAACCTGCCACAACCTGCCCCAAACCTGTCACAATCTGCCCCAAACCTGCCACAACCTGCCCCAAACCTGTCACAACCTGCCCCTACCTGCCCCAAACCTGTCACAACCTGCCCCAAACCTGTCACAACCTGCCCCAACCTGCTCCTACCTGCCCCAAACCTGTCACAACCTGCCCCAACCTGCCCCTACCTGCCCCAAACCTGTCACAACCTGCCCCAAACTACCTGCCCCAAACCTGTCACAACCTGCCCCAAACCTGTCACAACCTGCCCCAACCTGCTCCTACCTGCCCCAAACTGCCCCTACCTGCCCCAAACCTCACAACCTGCCCCAAACCTGTCACAACCTGCCCCAAACTGCCCCTACCTGCCCCAACCCTGTCACAACCTGCCCCAAACCTGTCACAACCTGCCCCAACCTGCTCCTACCTGCCCCTACCTGCCCCAAACCTGTCACAACCTGCCCCAAACCTGTCACAACCTACCCCAAACTGCCCCTACCTGCCCCAAACCTGTCACAACCTGCCCCAAACCTGCCACAACCTGCCCCAAACCTGTCACAATCTGCCCCTACCTGCCCCAAACCTGTCACAACCTGCCCCAAACCTGCCACAACCTGCCCCAAACCTGTCACAACCTGCCCCAAACCTGTCACAACCTGCCCCAACCTGCTCCTACCTGCCCCAAACCTGGCCCAAACTGCCCCAAATCACAACCTGGTTTAAACCAGGTCTAAACCAGGACTAAACCAGGTCTAAACCAGGTCTAAACCAGGAATAAACCAGGACTAAACCAGGACTAAACCAGGTCTAAACCAGGTCTAAACCAGGTCTAAACCAGGACTAAACCAGGTAAATAAAATCCTAATAACTCCTGTGACTGCCTCGATGAGCTTCATTTGACTCGAGTCGACCCTCACCTTCTGCAGGACGTCCAGGTTTAGTTGTCTTCTCCTCCTCCTCCTCTTCTTCCTCCTCCTCTTCTTCCTCCTCCTCTTCTTCCTCCTCCGACTCCGAGAGCTGGTAGAACTTCTTCAGGTCCTCCTTGGTGCTGTGCTGGACAGGGCGGCCTCGTTTGTCGACCGTCTGCTTCGCCCTGAACCTCTCGTCGCTGAACATGGACCTGAAGCGTTTGTCGATTTTCACTTTGTTTTGCTTTTCGGGCATTTCCCAAAAGCGCGGGTCCCTCTGGACACGCGAGAACCGCTCGTCCGCATCCTGCTTCTTCTGAGACGGCATCCTGGGACCGCCTGAGACCTCCTGGGACCTCCTGGACTCTCCTGGGACCGCCTGAGACCTCCTGGGACCTCCTGGACTCTCCTGGGACCTCCTGGGACCTCCTGGGACCTCCTGGGACCTCCTGGGACCTCCTGACAAAACCGAGACACGTACCGTGATTTTTGTGTCCCATTACACCCCTAGTGGCTACAGTACTTTCCACCACTGAGTGTGAAGGGAAAGAATAATGAACTGTAAAGAGCTGTGAAAGGCGCTGTATAAATGCTGTTAATAATGAATGTCATGTAGGAAGCAGTGGCGGCTGGTGAATAGAGGGCGCAAGTGCCGCACTCCCGAACTTAACCTCAATTTAAAAGAAATTATGATAAAAAAATAATAAAGTTATTTTGTATTAGGCTATATATTTAATATTTTGTTTAAAACTGAACGTGTATCTGCATCAACATGTTTTTATCATGTTAAATGTGCTCATATCGCTGTATTTGAGTCATGTGGGTCAGGTTAGGGTTAGTTTAGGGGTAGGTTAAGGTCAGGTTAGGATAGGGTCAGGTTAGGGTCAGGTTAGGGTTAGTTTAGGCTCAGGTTAGTTTAGGGTCAGGTTAGAATAGGGTCAGGTTAGTTTAGGGTCAGGTTAGTTTAGGGTCAGGTTAGGATAGGGTCAGGTTAGTTTAGGGTCAGGTTGGTTTAGGGTCAGGTTAGGACAGGGTCAGGTTAGGATAGGGTCAGGTTAGGATAGGGTCAGGTTAGGATAGGGTCAGGTTAGGATAGGGTCAGGTTAGGGTTAGTTTAGGGTCAGGTTAGTTTAGGGTCAGGTTAGTTTAGGGTCAGGTTAGGATAGGGTCAGGTTAGGATAGGGTCAGGTTAGGATAGGGTCAGGTTAGGATAGGGTTAGTTTAGGGTCAGGTTAGTTTAGGGTCAGGTTAGTTTAGGGTCAGGTTAGTTTAGGGTCAGGTTAGGATAGGGTCAGGTTAGTTTAGGGTCAGGTTAGGATAGGGTCAGGTTAGGATAGGGTCAGGTTAGGATAGGGTCAGTTTAGGATTAGTTTAGGGTCAGGTTAGGGTCAGGTTAGGGTTAGTTTAGGGTCAGGTTAGGATTAGTTTAGGGGTAGGTTAAGGTCAGGTTAGGGTCAGGTTAGGGTCGGGTCAGGTTAGTTTAGGGTCAGGTTAGTTTAGGGTCAGGTTAGGTTAGGGTTAGGTTAGGATAGGGTCAGGTTAGGATTAGTTTAGGGTTAGTTTAGGGGTAGGTTAGGATAGGGTTAGGTTGGGGTGCCCTGGTGCTAATACGGACTGGCGTAACTTTCAGACTGAAGTGGGAAGTGGGATTGAGATGAGTTTTAGAACAGCTCGTGCACTCGGCTCCAGGACCTGGTCCCGTGGACCGGACTGGACCGGGACAGAGACAGAACCAACAGGACAGCGGGTAGAGGACACACTCTGCATCAGTCCTCTGGAGAAGGTAAGAGGCTTGTTTTTGTTAGTTTGGGGCAAATCTGAGGAGGAGCCTCACAGTAAACAGTGTTATAGTGTTAACAGGTAAATGTGTAAATGAATGAGCAACGGAGCCGCTCCGGTGTTTCTGCCGTGAGCTGTAGGAGCGGACCTGATGCTGTGACCGGAGCATCATTTTTGCTGCATTTTCATGACGTTACGGGGCTGGTTGTGAGGGGCTGGTTATGAGCGGTGTGTTACGGTGTGTTGTTGGGTGTGAGCAGGTGCATCAGGTTGTGCTGCTGCGTAAACTTTGCGCTTGGCTGTGCGTTTTGCTCCTGGTAAAGTTCAGCCAATAGTGACTAAAATGTCTGTCTGTTTCTGGCATTTGTTATAATTTTATAGCCTATACATAATACATATATTCATAATACATATTTATAATTTTGACTGATGCGTCCCCCCAAAAATCATACCACCAGCCGCCACAGGTAGGAAGTGAGCACACAACTGGTCTGAGAGAAGAACTCGTGCTAAATGTGCAGGTGTGTGTGTTAAACGTGTGAGAAAGACGCAAAACACAACTCCAGGTCTGTTCGTGACGAGGAAACGACACGAGAACAGATCAGAATAAAGTAACATTACAAAAACGTCACATTTATTTGTTATAATTTAGTGTTTTGGTTCAAGACGATTATCAAATCAGAGTCACTGACACTGCAAAAGCAAAAGCAGATTTTATCCTGGTTTAGTCCTAGTTTAGTCTTAGTCCAGGTGAGTCCATGTTTACCTTTTTCCTCGCGGTTAATCGGCTCGTTTTCCAAAGTGCAGACTCGCACGGAGCTCGTCCTAAGCTCTGGCCGTGTGTTTATAAAAATATAACGTTACAATCTTCAATAAAAACGCTCCGAATATACAGAAATCCCAAAAGTTTTACCGTGGTCCTCCGTGCGCTCTGACCCACGTGTTTACGCACACTTCCGGGGTACGGTGCGCGCACAGGGACAAACCAAAGAGGGACAACATGGCGGAGGACATCAGGGCGAACCAGAGCTGAACCGAGCCGAACCAAGTATAACCGAGCCGAAACGAGCCAATTCGAGTCGAACCGAGTCTAACCGAGCTGAACCGAGTCTAACCGAGCCGGGCCATGAGCTGCAGAGCGGCCCGCGGGCTCCTGGGGGCCCCGCTGCGGCTCTGGAGCGCACACTGGAGAGACACCGGGAGGACAGGTGACTGTGAGTGGACAGACCGGGTTTAGACCTGGTTTAGACCTGGTTTAGTCCTGGTGTAGACCTGGTTCAGTCCTGGTTTAATCCTGGTTTAATCCTGGTTTAATCCTGGTTTAGTCCTGGTTTACACTGTTTTAGTCCTGGTTTCATCCTGGTTTAGTCATGGTTTACACCTGGTTTGGTCCTGGTTTAGTCCTGGTTTAATCCTGGTTTAGACCTGGTTTAGACCTGGTTTAGTCCTGGTTTAATCCTGGTTTAATACTGGATTAGTCCTGGTTTAGTCCTGGTTTACACTGTTTTAGTCCTGGTTTCATCCTGGTTTAGTCCTGGTTTAGTCCTGGTTTAATCCTGGTTTAGTCCTGGTTTAGTCCTGGTTTAATCCTGGTTTAATCCTGGTTTAGTCCTGGTTTAATCCTGGTTTAGTCCTGGTTTAGTCCTGGTTTACACTGTTTTAGTCCTGGTTTCATCCTGGTTTAGTCCTGGTTTAATCCTGGTTTAATCCTGGTTTAGTCCTGGTTTAGTCCTGGTTTACACAGTTTTAGTCCTGGTTTCATCCTGGTTTAGTCCTGGTTTAATCCTGGTTTAATCCTGGTTTAGTCCTGGTTTAGTCCTGGTTTAGACCTGTTTTAGTCCTGGTTTAATCCTGGTTTAATCCTGGTTTAGTCCTGGTTTAGACCTGTTTTAATCCTGGTTTAGTCCTGGTTTAGACCTGTTTTAGTCCTGGTTTAGGCCTGGTTTAATCCTGGTTTAATCCTGGTTTAATCCTGGTTTAGACCTGGTTTAGTCCTGGTTTAATCCTGGTTTAGTCCTGGTTTAATCCTGGTTTAGTCCTGATTTAGACCTGTTTTAGTCCTGGTTTAGTCCTGGTTTAGTCCTGGTTTAGTCCTGGTTTAGTCATGGTTTAATCCTGGTTTAGTCCTGGTCTAGACCTGTTTTAGTCCTGGTTTAGTCCTGGTTTACACTTGTTTTCGTCCTGGCTTAGTCCTGGTTTAGACCTGTTTTAGTCCTGGTTTAGTCCTGATTTAATCCTGGTTTAGTCCTGTTTTAGACCTGTTTTAGTCCTGGTTTAGTCCTGGTTTACACCTGTTTTAGTCCTGGTTTAGTCCTGGTTTAATGCTGGTTTAGTCCTGGTTTAGACCTGTTTTAGTCCTGGTTTAGTCCTGGTTTAATCCTGGTTTAATCCTGGTTTAATCCTGGTTTAGTCCTGGTTTAATCCTGGTTTAATCCTGGTTTAGTCCTGGTTTAGTCCTGGTTTAGACCTGGTTTAGTCCTGGTTTAGACCTGTTTTAGTCCTGGTTTAATCCTGGATTAGTCCTGGTTTAATCCTGGTTTAATCCTGGTTTAGTCCTGGTTTAGACCTGGTTTAGACCTGTTTTAGTCCTGGTTTAGTCCTGGTTTAATCCTGGTTTAATCCTGGTTTAGTCCTGGTTTAGACCTGGTTTAGTCCTGGTTTAGTCCTGGTTTAATTCTCGTTTAGTCCTGGTTTAGTCATGGTTTAATCCTGGTTTAGTCCTGGTTTAGACCTGTTTTAGTCCTGGTTTAGTCCTGGTTTACACTTGTTTTAGTCCTGGTTTAGTCCTGGTTTAATCCTGGTTTAGTCCTGTTTTAGACCTGTTTTAGTCCTGGTTTAGTCCTGGTTTACACCTGTTTTAGTCCTGGTTTAGTCCTGGTTTAATGCTGGTTTAGTCCTGGTTTAGACCTGTTTTAGTCCTGGTTTAATCCTGATTTAATCCTGGTTTAGTCCTGGTTTAGTCCTGGTTTAATCCTGGTTTAGTCCTGGTTTAGACCTGGTTTAGTCCTGGTTTAGACCTGTTTTAGTCCTGGTTTAGTCCTGGTTTAGTCCTGGTTTAATCCTGGTTTAATCCTGGTTTAGTCCTGGTTTAGACCTGGTTTAGTCCTGGTTTAGTCCTGGTTTAGTCATGGGTTACACCTGTTTTAGTCCTGGTTTACACCTGTTTTAGTCCTGGTTTAATCCTGGTTTAGTCCTGGTTTAATCCTGGTTTAGACCTGTTTTAGTCCTGGTTTAGTGCTGGTTTAATCCTGGTTTAGTCCTGGTTTACACCTGTTTTAGTCCTGTTTTAGTCCTGGTTTAGTCCTGGTTTATTCCTGGTTTAGTCCTGGTTTAGTCATGGGTTACACCTGTTTTAGTCCTGGTTTACACCTGTTTTAGTCCTGGTTTAATCCTGGTTTACACCTGGTTTAGTCCTGGTTTAGACCTGGTTTAGTCCTGGTTTATTCCTGGTTTAGTCCTGGTTTAGTCATGGGTTACACCTGTTTTAGTCCTGGTTTACACCTGTTTTAGTCCTGGTTTAATCCTGGTTTAATCCTGGTTTAGTCCTGGTTTAGACCTGGTTTAGTCCTGGTTTAGTCCTGGTTTAGTCATGGGTTACACCTGTTTTAGTCCTGGTTTAATCCTGGTTTACACCTGGTTTAGTCCTGGTTTAGTCCTGGTTTAGTCCTGGTTTAGTCATGGTTTACACCTGTTTTAGTCCTGGTTTAATCCTGGTTTACACCTGGTTTAGTCCTGGTTTAGACCTGTTTTAGTCCTGGTTTAGTCCTGGTTTAATCCTGGTTTAATCCTGGTTTAGTCCTGGTTTAGACCTGGTTTAGTCCTGGTTTAATCCTGGTTTAGTCCTGGTTTAATCCTGGTTTAGTCCTGGTTTAGTCCTGGGTTACACCTGTTTTAGTCCTGGTTTAGACCTGTTTTAGTCCTGGTTTAGACTTGTTTTAGTCCTGGTTTAGTGCTGGTTTAATCCTGGTTTAGTCCTGGTTTACACCTGTTTTAGTCCTGTTTTAGTCCTGGTTTAGACCTGGTTTAATCCTGGTTTCATCCTGGTTTACACCTGGTTTAGTCCTGGTTTAGTCTTGGGTTACACCTGTTTTAGTCTTGGTTTAATCCTGGTTTAGCCCTGGTTTAGACCTGTTTTAGTCCTGGTTTAGTGCTGGTTTAATCCTGGTTTAGTCCTGGTTTACACCTGTTTTAGTCCTGTTTTAGTCCTGGTTTAGACCTGGTTTAATCCTGGTTTCATCCTGGTTTACACCTGGTTTAGTCCTGGTTTAGTCCTGGTTTAGACCTGGTTTAATCCTGGTTTCATCCTGGTTTACACCTGGTTTAGTCCTGGTTTAGTCCTGGTTTAGACCTGGTTTAGTCCTGGTTTAATCCTGGTTTAGTCCTGGGTTACACCTGTTTTAGTCCTGGTTTAATCCTGGTTTAGTCCTGGGTTACACCTGTTTTAGTCCTGGTTTAGTCCTGGTTTAGTCTTGGGTTACACCTGTTTTAGTCCTGGTTTAGTCCTGGTTTAGACCTGGTTTAGTCCTAGTTTAATCCTGGTTTAGTCCTGGGTTACACCTGTTTTAGTCCTGTTTTAGTCCTGGTTTAGTCCTGGTTTAGTCTTGGGTTACACCTGTTTTAGTCCTGGTTTAGTCCTGGTTTAGTTCTGGTTTAGTCCTTGTTTAGTCCTGGTTTAGTCCTGGTGTGATCAGTTCTCCTTTCGTCCCACAGGCTCCGCCCCCATGAGACACTTCTCCGTTTGGTCCCAGTCCGGGTCTGGTCCCGGGTCCCGGCTCAGACCCGGGTCCATGGTCCGGGCTCAGTCCTCTCAGTCCGGGGGGTTGGGTATGAATGTGTTTGACCGGAAGACGAAGCGGAGGCAGCGGGAGTGGGCAGCGGCTCAGAGCGACGCCGCGCTCTTCGACTACGTCCGAGAGGAGGTCGGGCAACATTTTCACTTTCACACTGGGGGTTTCCTACGCACCCCTCTGTGGCTGAATCTCCAGCCGTTACCGTGGAGACCTGGATCAGAGCCAGTGTTTCTAAAGCTGTGGTGTTCTGCAGGTGGGCAGTCGAGTAGCGGACCGGGTCTACGACGTGGCGAGGTCAGTGACTCTTATGACCTGGTTTAGACCTGGTTTAGTCCTGGTTTAGTCCTGGTTTAGTCCTGGTTCAGTTCTGGTTTAGTCCTGGTTCAGTCCTGGTTCAGTCCTGGTTCAGTCCTGGTTTAGTCCTGGTTCAGTCCTGGTTCAGTCCTGTTTTAGTCCTGGTTCAGTCCTGGTTCAGTCCTGTTTTAGTCCTGGTTTAGTCCTGGTTTAGTCCTGGTTCAGTCCTGGTTTAGTCCTGGTTCAGTCCTGGTTCAGTCCTGGTTTAGTCCTGGTTTAGTCCTGGTTTAGTCCTGGTTTAGTCCTGGTTTAGTCCTGGTTTAGTCCTGGTTTAGTCCTGGTTCAGTCCTGGTTTAGTCCTGGTATAGTCCTGGTTTAGTCCTGGTTTAGTCCTGGTTTAGTCCTGGTTTAGTCCTGGCTTAGTCCTGGTTTAGTCCTGGTTTAGTCCTGGTTTAGTCCTGGTTCAGTCCTGGTTTAGTCCTGGTTTAGTCCTGGTTTAGTCCTGGTTTAGTCCTGGTTTAGTCCTGGTATAGTCCTGGTTTAGTCCTGGTTTAGTCCTGTTTTAGTCCTGGTATAGTCCTGGTATAGTCCTGCTTTAGCCCTGCTTTAGTCCTGGTTCAGTCCTGGTTTAGTCCTGGTTTAGTCCTGGTTTAGTCCTGGTTTAGTCCTGGTTTAGCCCTGGTTTAGTCCTGGTTCAGTCCTGGTTCAGTCCTGGTATAGTCCTGGTTTAGTCCTGGTATAGTCCTGGTATAGTCCTGGTTTAGTCCTGGTTTAGTCCTGGCTTAGTCCTGGTTTAGTCCTGGTTTAGTCCTGGTTTAGTCCTGGTTCAGTCCTGGTTTAGTCCTGGTTTAGTCCTGGTTTAGTCCTGGTATAGTCCTGGTATAGTCCTGGTTTAGTCCTGGTTTAGTCCTGTTTTAGTCCTGGTATAGTCCTGGTATAGTCCTGCTTTAGCCCTGCTTTAGTCCTGGTTCAGTCCTGGTTTAGTCCTGGTTTAGTCCTGGTTTAGTCCTGGTTTAGTCCTGGTTTAGTCCTGGTTCAGTCCTGGTTCAGTCCTGGTTTAGTCCTGGTTTAGTCCTGGTTTAGTCCTGGTATAGTCCTGGTTTAGTCCTGGTTTAGTCCTGGTATAGTCCTGGTTTAGTCCTGTTTTAGTCCTGGTTCAGTCCTGGTTCAGTCCTGGTTCAGTCCTGGTTTAGTCCTGGTTTAGTCCTGGTTTAGTCCTGGTATAGTCCTGGTTTAGTCCTGGTTTAGCCCTGGTTTAGTCCTGGTTCAGTCCTGGTTCAGTCCTGGTTTAGTCCTGGTATAGTCCTGGTATAGTTCTGGTTTAGTCCTGGTTTAGTCCTGGTATAGTCCTGGTTTAGTCCTGGTTTAGTCCTGGTTTAGTCCTGGTTTAGTCCTGGTTTAGTCCTGGTATAGTCCTGGTTTAGTCCTGGTTCAGTACTGGTTTAGTCCTGGTATTGTCCTGGTTTAGTCCTGGTTTAGTCCTGGTTTAGTCCTGGTTCAGTACTGGTTTAGTCCTGGTTTAGTCCTGGTTTAGTCCTGGTATTGTCCTGGTTTAGTCCTGGTTTAGTCCTGGTTTAGTCCTGGTTTAGTCCTGGTCTGGTTTGTTTCAGGTCTTTCCCTCTGGCTCTGGACCTGGGCTGTGGGCGGAGCTTCATCGCAGATCACCTGACCACAGTGAGTCCAGACCGGCCCCAACCTGCCCCAACCTGCCCGAAACTGCCCCAACCTGCCCCCAACCTGCCCAAAACTGCCCCAACCTGCCCCAAACCTGCCCCAAACCTGCCTCAAACCTGCCTCAACCTGCCCCAACCTGCCTCAACCTGCCTCAACCTGCCCCAACCTGCCCCCAACCTGCCCCAACCTGCCCCCAACCTGCCCCAACCTGCCCCAACCTGCCCGAAACTGCCCCAACCTGCCCCAACCTGCCCCAACCTGTCCCAAGCCTGACCACAATGAGTCCGGTCCAAACTTTAAAGCTTCACTGTGTAACTTTTCGGTTGGGGGTCTGTCACCTGCTCGTTTCCATGGATACGTCACTGCTCTGCCTGGAATGTTCCGCAGTGCGACTTTAAACAGCTCGACTTTGCATTTAGAGGCGTTCTGACTGTGAGTGCGGTCGCCTCTCCACAGACCTGACCTGTCACCTGGTCTGGTTTGGTCTCCATGGAGATAAAAAGACGAGCGTTTGACCCTCCACCCGGAAAAGTTACACAGTGAAGCTTTAAATCCAGTTTAACTGATCCAGGTTTGTTTTTCCAGGACGTGGTGGAGCAGCTGTACATGACAGACACCTCCCCCACCGGCCTGGTGAGGACCGGACCAGGACTGAACCAGGACCGGACCAGGACCAGGACTGAACCAGGACCGGACCAGGACCGGACCAGGACTGAACCAGGACCGGACCAGGACCAGGACTGAACCAGGACCGGACCAGGACCAGGACTGAACCAGGACCGGACCAGGACCGAACCAGGACCGGACCAGGACCGGACCAGGACCGAACCAGGACCGGACCAGGACCGGACCAGGACTGAACCAGGACCGGACCAGGACCAGGACTGAACCAGGACTGAACCAGGACCAGACCAGGACTGAACCAGGACCGGACCAGGACCGGACCAGGACTGAACCAGGACCGGACCAGGACCAAGACTGAACCAGGACCGGACCAGGACCAGGACTGAACCAGGACTGAACCAGGACCAGACCAGGACTGAACCAGGACCAGGACTAAACCAGGACCAGGACCAGACCAGGACTGAACCAGGACTGGACCAGGACCAAGACTGAACCAGGACCGGACCAGGACTGAACCAGGACTGGACCAGGACCAAGACTGAACCAGGACCGGACCACGACCGGACCAGGACTGAACCAGGACCGGACCAGGACCAGGACTAAACCAGGACCAGACCAGGACTGAACCAGGACTGAACCAGGACCAGACCAGACCAGGACCCGACCAAGACTGAACCAGGACTAGACCAGGACTAGACCAAGACCAGACCAGGACTAGACCAGGACTAGACCAAGACTGAATCAGGACTAGACCAGGACTAGACCAAGACCAGACCAGGACTAGACCAGGACTAGACCAGGACCAGACCAGGAATAAACCAGGACTGAACAGGACTGAACCAGGACTGAACCAGGACTGAACCAGGACTAAACCAGGACTAAACCAGGACTAAACCAGGTCTTGTGTTCCAGAGGCGTCTCAGATCCAGTGAAATCCCGTCTCGTTGTGTTTTGGCTGATGAAGAGTTTCTGCCATTTAAAGACGACACTTTCGACCTGATCCTGAGCAGCATGAGGTAAATCTGCCCCAAATCTGCCCCATCTGCCCCAAACTGCCCCCAACCTGCCCCAAACCTGCCCCAAACCTGCCCCCAACCTGCCCCATCTGCCCCAACCTGCCCCATCTGCCCCAAACCTGCCAGATCTGCTCCTAACCTGCCCTTAACCTGCCCCAGCCTGCCCCAAATCT
The DNA here is from genome assembly GCA_034769755.1 of Odontamblyopus lacepedii. Classification (NCBI taxonomy): domain Eukaryota; kingdom Metazoa; phylum Chordata; class Actinopteri; order Gobiiformes; family Gobiidae; genus Odontamblyopus; species Odontamblyopus lacepedii. Next base: position 2,059,776 of record CM068353.1, read on the forward strand.
GCCCCCAACCTGCCCCAAACCTGCCCCAACCTGCCCCATCTGCCCCAAACCTGCCCCCAACCTACCCCAACCTGCCCCATCTGCCCCAAACCTTTCCATCTGCTCTCAACCTGCCCCAAACCTGTCCCAACCTGCCCCAAACCTGCCCCATCTGCTCCCAACCTGCCCCAAACCTGCCCAAACCTGCCCCATCTGCTCCCAACCTGCCCCAAACCTTCCCCATCTGCCCCAACCTGCCCCAACCTGCCCCCAACCTGCCCTATCTGCTCCCAACCTGCCCCAAACCTGCCCCAACCTGCCCCATCTGCTCCCAACCTGCCCCAAACCTGCCCCAACCTGCCCCATCTGCTCCCAACCTGCCCCAACCTGCTCCCAACCTGCCCCCATCTGCCCCAAACCTTCCCCATCTATAACTACTACTATACTCAGATAACTGTAGTCTGCTGTAATCAGACTATAATCAGATAACTGTAGTCTACTGTAATCAGACTATAATCAGATAACTGTAGTCTGCTGTAATCAGACTATAATCAGATAACTGTAGTCTGCTGTAATCAGACTATAATCAGATAACTGTAGTCTGCTGTAATCAGACTATAATCAGATAACTGTAGTCTACTGTAATCAGACTATACTCAGATAACTGTAGTCTGCTGTAATCAGACTATAATCAGATAACTGTAGTCTGCGGTAATCAGACTATAATCAGATAACTGTAGTCTGCTGTAATCAGACTATAATCAGATAACTGTAGTCTGCTGTAATCAGACTATAATCAGGTAACTGTAGTCTGCTGTAATCAGACTATAATCAGATAACTGTAGTCTGCTGTAATCAGACTATAATCAGATAACTGTAGTCTACTGTAATCAGACTATACTCAGATAACTGTAGTCTGCTGTAATCAGACTATAATCAGATAACTGTAGTCTGCTGTAATCAGACTATAATCAGATAACTGTAGTCTACTGTAATCAGACTATAATCAGATAACTGTAGTCTGCTGTAATCAGACTATAATCAGATAACTGTAGTCTGCTGTAATCAGACTATAATCAGGTAACTGTAGTCTGCTGTAATCAGACTATAATCAGGTAACTGTAGTCTGCTGTAATCAGACTATACTCAGATAACTGTAGTCTGCTGTAATCAGACTATACTCAGATAACTGTAGTCTGCTGTAATCAGACTATAATCAGATCACTGTAGTCTGCTGTATTCAGACTATAATCAGATCACTGTAGTCTGCTGTAATCAGACTATAATCAGATAACTGTAGTCTGCTGTATTCAGACTATAATCAGATCACTGTAGTCTGCTGTAATCAGACTATAATCAGATCACTGTAGTCTACTGTAATCAGACTATACTCAGATCACTGTAGTCTGCTGTAATCAGACTATACTCAGATAACTGTAGTCTGCTGTAATCAGACTATAATCAGATAACTGTAGTCTGCTGTAATCAGACTATAATCAGATAACTGTAGTCTGCTGTAATCAGACTATAATCAGATAACTGTAGTCTGCTGTAATCAGACTATACTCAGATAACTGTAGTCTGCTGTAATCAGACTATAATCAGATAACTGTAGTCTACTGTAATCAGACTATAATCAGATAACTGTAGTCTGCTGTAATCAGACTATAATCAGATAACTGTAGTCTGCTGTAATCAGACTATAATCAGATAACTGTAGTCTGCTGTAATCAGACTATACTCAGATAACTGTAGTCTGCTGTAATCAGACTATAATCAGATAACTGTAGTCTACTGTAATCAGACTATAATCAGATAACTGTAGTCTGCTGTAATCAGACTATAATCAGATAACTGTAGTCTGCTGTAATCAGACTATAATCAGATAACTGTAGTCTGCTGTAATCAGACTATAATCAGATAACTGTAGTCTGCTGTAATCAGACTATAATCAGATAACTGTAGTCTGCTGTAATCAGACTATAATCAGATAACTGTAGTCTGCTGTAATCAGACTATAATCAGATAACTGTAGTCTGCTGTAATCAGACTATAATCAGATAACTGTAGTCTGCTGTAATCAGACTATAATCAGATAACTGTAGTCTGCTGTAATCAGACTATAATCAGATAACTCTCGTCTGCTGTAATCAGACTATAATCAGATAACTGTAGTTTACTGTAATCAGACTATAATCAGATAACTATAGTCTGCTGTAATCAGACTATAATCAGATAATTGTAATCTGCTGTAATCAGACTATAATCAGATAACTGTAGTCTGCTGTAATCAGACTATAATCAGATAACTGTAGTCTGCAGTAATCAGACTATAATCAGATAACTGTAGTCTGCTGTAATCAGACTATAATCAGATAACTCTCGTCTGCTGTAATCAGACTATAATCAGATAACTGTAGACTGCGGTAATCAGACTATAATCAGATAACTGTAGTTTACTGTAATCAGACTATAATCAGATAACTGTAGTTTACTGTAATCAGACTATAATCAGATAACTATAGTCTGCTGTAATCAAACTATAATCAGATAACTGTAGTCTGCTGTAATCAAACTATAATCAGATAACTGTAGTCTGCTGTAATCAGACTATAATCAGATAACTCTTGTCTGCTGTAATCAGACTATAATCAGATAACTGTAGTCTGCTGTAATCAGACTATAATCAGATAACTGTAGTTTACTGTAATCAGACTATAATCAGATAACTGTAGTCTGCTGTAATCAGACTATAATCAGATAACTGTAGTCTGCTGTAATCAGACTATAATCAGATAACTGTAGTCTGCTGTAATCAGACTATAATCAGATAACTGTAGTCTGCTGTAATCAGACTATAATCAGATAACTGTAGTCTGCTGTAATCAGACTATAATCAGATAACTGTAGTCTGCTGTAATCAGACTATAATCAGATAACTGTAGTCTGCTGTAATCAGACTATAATCAGATAACTGTAGTCTGCTGTAATCAGACTATAATCAGATAACTGTAGTCTACTGTAATCAGACTATAATCAGATAACTGTAGTCTGCTGTAATCAGACTATAATCAGATAAATGTGGTCTGCTGTAATCAGACTATAATCAGATAACTGTAATCTGCTGTAATCAGACTATAATCAGATAACTGTAGTTTACTGTAATCAGACTATAATCAGATAACTGTAGTCTGCTGTAATCAGACTATAATCAGATAAATGTGGTCTGCTGTAATCAAACTATAATCAGATAACTATAGTCTGCTGTAATCAGACTATCATCAGATAATTGTAATCTGCTGTAATCAGACTATAATCAGGTAACTGTAGTCTGCTGTAATCAGACTATAATCAGATAACTGTAGTCTGTTGTAATCAGACTATAATCAGATAACTGTAGACTGCGGTAATCAGACTATAATCAGATAACTGTAGTTTACTGTAATCAGACTATAATCAGATAACTGTAGACTGCGGTAATCAGACTATAATCAGATAACTGTAGTCTGCTGTAATCAGACTATAATCAGATAACTCTCGTCTGCTGTAATCAGACTATAATCAGATAACTGTAGTTTACTGTAATCAGACTATAATCAGATAACTGTAGTCTGCTGTAATCAGACTATAATCAGATAACTCTCGTCTGCTGTAATCAGACTATAATCAGATAACTGTAGTCTGCTGTAATCAGACTATAATCAGATAAATGTAGTCTGCTGTAATCAGACTATAATCAGATAACTGTAGTCTGCTGTAATCAGACTATACTCAGATAACTGTAGTCTGCTGTAATCAGACTATAATCAGATAACTGTAGTTTACTGTAATCAGACTATAATCAGATAAATGTAGTCTGCTGTAATCAGACTATAATCAGATAACTGTAGTTTACTGTAATCAGACTATAATCAGATAACTGTAGTCTGCTGTAATCAGACTATAATCAGATAACTGTAGTCTGCTGTAATCAGACTATAATCAGATAACTGTAGGCTGCTGTAATCAGACTATACTCTGATAACTAGTCTGCTGTAATCAGACTATCATCAGATAAGGAGTGTAGTCTGATTACTGCCGTGCCTGTTCTTCTGTTTCAGTCTGCACTGGGTGAACGACCTGCCCGGAGCCCTGAGAGAGGTGAGCCAATCACAGAGCAGCAACAGCACAAGCCCCGCCCCCTGCTTCAAGACCGGTTTAGTCCTGGTTTAATCCCGGTTTAGTCCTGTTATAGTTCTGGTTCAGTCCTGTTTTAGTCCTGTTATAGTCCTGGTTCAGTCCTGGTTCAGTCCTGTTTTAGTCCTGTTTTAGTCCTGTTTTAGTCCTGGTTTAGTCCTGGTTTAGTCCTGGTTTCGTCCTGGTTTAGTCCTGGTTCAGTCCTGGTTCAGTCCTGGTTTAGTCCTGGTTCAGTCCTGGTTTAGTCCTGGTTTAGTCCTGGTTTAGACCTGTTATAGTCCTGTTATAGTCCTGTTATAGACCTGTTATAGACCTGTTATAGACCTGTTGTAGTCCTGTTGTAGTCCTGTTGTAGTCCTGTTTTAGTCCTGTTTTAGTCCTGTTTTAGTCCTGTTTTAGTCCTGTTTTAGACCTGTTACAGTCCTGTTTTAGACCTGTTATAGTCCTGTTATAGTCCTGTTTTAGTCCTGTTTTAGTCCTGTTTTAGTCCTGTTTTAGACCTGTTGTAGTCCTGTTGTAGTCCTGTTTTAGTCCTGTTTTAGTCCTGTTTTAGACCTGTTTTAGTCCTGTTTTAGTCCTGCTTTAGTCCTGTTTTAGACCTGTTACAGTCCTGTTACAGTCCTGTTACAGTCCTGTTATAGTCCTGTTATAGTCCTGTTATAAACCTGTTTTAGACCTGTTATAGACCTGTTGTAGTCCTGTTATAGTCCTGTTTTAGTCCTGTTTTAGTCCTGTTTTAGACCTGTTTTAGACCTGTTTTAGACCTGTTTTAGACCTGTTTTAGACCTGTTACAGACCTGTTTTAAACCTGTTACAGACCTGTTATAGTCCTGTTATAGTCCTGTTTTAGACCTGTTTCAGATCTGTTTCAGACCTGTTTTAAACCTGTTTTAGACCTGTTTTAGACCTGTTACAGACCTGTTACAGACCTGTTACAGACCTGTTACAGACCTGTTACAGACCTGTTACAGACCTGTTTTAGACCTGTTACAGACCTGTTACAGACCTGTTACAGACCTGTTACAGACCTGTTTTAGACCTGTTACAGACCTGTTACAGACCTGTTACAGACCTGTTACAGACCTGTTACAGACCTGTTACAGACCTGTTACAGACCTGTTACAGACCTGTTTTAGACCTGTTACAGACCTGTTACAGACCTGTTACAGACCTGTTACAGACCTGTTACAGACCTGTTACAGACCTGTTACAGACCTGTTACAGACCTGTTACAGACCTGTTACAGACCTGTTACAGAGCTGTTTTAGACCTGTTTTAGTCCTGTTACAGACCTGTCACAGACCTGTTACAGACCTGTTATAGTCCTGTTATAGTCCTGTTATAGTCCGGTTACAGTCCCGACCTCTTCCTCAGGCGTGGCGCGTGCTGAAGCCGGACGGCGCTCTGGTCGCGGCGCTCCCTGGTGGCGACTCTCTGTACGAGCTGCGCTGTTCGCTGCAGTTGGCGCAGACAGAGCGAGAGGGCGGAGTCTCTCCGCACGTCTCTCCCTTCGCCGCCGCCACCGACATTGGAAACCTGCTCGGACGCGCCGGCTTCACCCTGCTCACCGTGGTACGAGACCGGGACCAGGACCAGGACTGGACCTGGACCTGGACCAGGACCGGGACTGGACCAGGACTGGGACTTCAGACTTTGATGTTTCTGCTTGTTTCAGGACACAGATGAACTGCAGGTGCATTACCCTGGACTCATGGAGCTTCTAACCGACTTACAAGGTACTGCCTTAGACCTGGTTCAGTCCTGGTTTAATCCTGGTTTAGTCTTGGTTTAGACCTGGTTCAGTCCTGGTTCAGTCCTGGTTTAATCCTGGTTGTGTTTCAGGGATGGGGGAGAGTAACTGTGCCTGGAACAGAAGATCACTTCTGCATCGAGACACGATCCTCGCAACCGCTGCCGTCTACAGAGGTGAGACTAGGTCTAGACCTGGTCTAGCCCAGGTTTAGACCTGGTTTAGACCTGGTCTAGCCCTGGTCTAGCCCTGATCTAGCCCTGGTTTAGACCTGGTTTAGACCTGGTCTAGCCCTGGTCTAGCCCTGGTCTAGCCCTGGTCTAGACCTGGTTTAGACCTGGTTTAGACCTGGTTTAGACCTGGTCTAGACCTGGTTTAGACCTGGTCTAGACCTTGTCTAGAGCCTCCGTTCTTCTGTTTCAGAGATGTACGGAAACCCAGATGGATCTATTCCTGCGACCTTTGACATCCTGTATATGATCGGCTGGAAACCCCACGACTCCCAGGTACCACAGAATCCACCACAGGTTTAGTCCTGGTTTAGTCCTGGTTTAGTCCTGGTTTAGTCCTGGTTTAGTCCTGATTTAGTCCTGGTTTCATCTTAACTCTGTCCTCAGGCCAAACCTGCCAGTCGTGGATCTGCCACAGTCTCTTTCGGAGACTTGTCCAAGATCTCGGCCCCTGAGACCAGCTAAGACCAGGACCGGATCAGGATCTGGACTCGGCCAGGACCAGGACCGGAGCGGGATTTGGACTGAAGCCGGAGCAGAACTGGATCTGGACTAAAGTCTGATGAATTAAGAAACCAAGAAACCACAACAACACGATTAACAATGACAAAACTGTTTGGATTTTAGGAGTGGCCATCAACCCTCCAAGACCTGCGACATCGTACGACTCCGCAAAACGACTTTGTTTTCCCCAAACTCATGCGCTCCGTCCATTTTGATCGAGCCAAACTTTGCCAAAGAGTGAAGTGAGTCAAGATGGTCGACTCCTCTGACTGTGTGTTTAGAACGAGGGAAAAAGTCGCTCTAAGTGGAGTTAATTCTTAAATAAACGGAAAATTACGCATCTTTGAGTGACCGGGTTGGACCGGGTTATACTGGGTTAGACCGGGTTATACTGGGTTAGACCGGGTTATACTGGGTTAGACCAGGTTATATTGGGTTGGACCGGGTTATACTGGGTTGGACCGGGTTATACTGGGTTAGACCAGGTTATACTGGGTTAGACCGGGTTATATTGGGTTAGACCAGGTTATACTGGGTTAGACCGGGTTATACTGGGTTAGACCGGGTTATATTGGGTTGGACCGGGTTATACTGGGTTGGACCGGGTTATACTGGGTTAGACCAGGTTATACTGGGTTAGACCGGGTTATATTGGGTTAGACCGGGTTATATTGGGTTGGACCGGGTTATACTGGGTTGGACCGGGTTATACTGGGTTAGACCAGGTTATACTGGGTTAGACCGGGTTATATTGGGTTAGACCAGGTTATACTGGGTTGGACCGGGTTATACTGGGTTAGACCAGGTTATACTGGGTTAGACCGGGTTATATTGGGTTAGACCGGGTTATACTGGGTTGGACCGGGTTATACTGGGTTAGACCGGGTTATACTGGGTTAGACCGGGTTATACTGGGTTAGACCAGGTTATACTGGGTTAGACCGGGTTATACTGGGTTAGACCAGGTTATACTGGGTTAGACCGGGTTATACTGGGTTAGACCGGGTTATACTGGGTTATACTGGGTTAGACCGGGTTATACTGGGTTAGACCGGGTTAGGTCGGGTTATACTGGGTTAGACCAGGTTATACTGGGTTAGACCGGGTTATACTGGGTTAGACCGGGTTATACTGGGTTAGACCGGGTTAGGTCGGGTTATACTGGGTTAGACCGGGTTATACTGGGTTAGACCGGGTTATACTGGGTTAGACCGGGTTATACTGGGTTATACTGGGTTAGACCGGGTTATACTGGGTTAGACCGGGTTAGACCGGGTTATACTGGGTTAGACCGGGTTATACTGGGTTAGACCGGGTTATACTGGGTTAGACCGGGTTATACTGGGTTAGACCGGGTTAGGTCGGGTTATACTGGGTTAGACCGGGTTATACTGGGTTAGACCGGGTTATACTGGGTTAGACCGGGTTAGGTCGGGTTATACTGGGTTAGACCGGGTTATACTGGGTTAGACCGGGTTATACTGGGTTAGACCGGGTTATACTGGGTTAGACCGGGTTATACTGGGTTAGACCGGGTTATACTGGGTTGGACCGGGTTATACTGGGTTAGACCGGGTTATACTGGGTTAGACCGGGTTATACTGGGTTAGACCGGGTTATAGTGGGTTAGACCGGGTTAGACCAGGTTATACTGGGTTAGACCGGGTTATACTTGGTTAGACCGGGTTATACTGGGTTAGACCGGGTTATACTGGGTTAGACCGGGTTAGACCAGGTTATACTGGGTTAGACCGGGTTATAGTGGGTTAGACCAGGTTATACCGGGGATAGACCGGGTTATACTGGGTTAGACCAGGTTATACTGGGTTAGACCAGGTTATACTGGGTTAGACCAGGTTATACTGGGTTAGACCAGGTTATACTGGGTTAGACCGGGTTATACTGGTTTAGACCGGGTTATACTGGGTTAGAGCGGGTTATACTGGGTTAGACCGGGTTAGACCAGGTTATATTGGGTTAGACCAGGTTATACTGGTCTAACTGTTACACCTGGTTTAGTCCTGGTTTAGTCCTGGTTTAGTCCTGGTTCAGTCCTGGTTTAGACCTGGTTTAGTCCTGGTTTAGTCCTGGTTTAGACCTGGTTTCGTCCTGGTTTAGTCCTGGTTTAGACCTGGTTTAGTCCTGGTTTAGACCTGGTTTAGACCTCGTGACTTGATATTTTGCATTTTTGTAGCTAAGGCCCTAAATTAAGGATTTTTTATGTCCAAAAAGTAGTTTCTACATGTTTGCTGTGTGTTTTGTATAAAAGAGTGAATTTTACTTTCTGTTTTTTGTTTTTCCATCTCTATTTCTGGTCCTGTAGCTTTTATCACAGCCTCATTCAATTCAATTCAATTTATTTTTGTAGCGCCCAAAATCACAACACCAGTTTCCTCTAAGGATGTTCCAAGATTTGGATAAGTAAAACACACACACAGACATATCAGAACAGGAATAAACAACATTCATGTAAAGCAGCAAATGAAACATGGTCCAGTCATCCCCTGTCCTTAGACCCTCCTTCTCAGCAAGGAACAACTCCAAAAAACCCAGGGTCCTGGGAAAAAGAAGAAACCTCGGGGAGAACTACAGTGAAGGAGGGATCCACTCCCATGGACGGACAGGCTATAGATGTCCAGGCCCGTGGGCCAGTTTGGTATGACCACAGCTACCCAGGTGGGGAAGGGCCGGGCGAGGAGGAGGAGGAGGAGGAGGAGGAGAGGGGCGAAGAGGAGGAGACCGGGCAAGAGGAGGAGGAGGCCGGGCGAGGAGGAGGAGGCCGGGCGAGGAGGAGGAGCCGGGCGAGGAGGAGGAGCCCGGGCGAGGAGGAGGAGGAGCCGGGCGAGGAGGAGTAGCCGGGCGAAGAGGAGGAGCCGGGCGAGGAGGAGGAGCCCGGGCGAGGAGGAGGAGCCGGGCGAAGAGGAGGAGCCGGGCGAGGAGGAGGAGCCCGGGCGAGGAGGAGTAGCCGGGCGAGGAGGAGGAGCCGGGCGAGGAGGAGGAGCCCGGGCGAGGAGGAGGAGGAGACGGGCGAAGAGGAGGAGACGGGCGAAGAGGAGGAGCCGGGCGAAGAGGAGGAGCCGGGCGAGGAGGAGGAGCCCGGGCGAGGAGTAGCAGCCGGGCGAGGAGGAGGAGCCGGGCGAGGAGGAGGAGAGGGGCGAGGAGGAGGAGCCGGGCGAGGAGGAGGAGGAGCCGGGCGAGGAGGAGGAGCCGGGCGAGGAGGAGGAGCCGGGCGAGGAGGAGGAGCCGGGCGAGGAGGAGGAGCCGGGCGAGGAGGAGGAGCCGGGCGAGGAGGAGGAGCCGGGCGAGGAAGAGGAGGCCGGGCGAGGAGGAGGAGCCGGGCAAGGAGGAGGAGGAGCCGGGCGAGGAGGAGGAGGAGGCCGGGCGAGGAGGAGGAGCCGGGCGAAGAGGAGGAGCCGGGCGAGGAGGAGGAGATGGGTCCAGCTGCCATCAGGTGTCTGAAAGAGTTCCACTCCACAGGGGGAGTGGGACAGGGGACAACATGTGAATAGCAATGAACGAGCTACAGATGAGAACATAGTGTAATTTTGTAATCGAAGAATTCAAGAAAGTCACAACTGAACTTTGAGGGGAGAAGAGACTCAGGGGCAGTGTGCGAGTTTGTCAGCCTGGCTACAGTGCTGAACAGAAATCTGGGGTTGCTTTTGTTTACTTCTATTAGGTTTGAATAGTATCTGGTTTGTGCTTTTGGCAGAGCGGCCTTATAAGAGAGCAGGCAGAGCTTCCATGCCTTCAGAGACTGCTCGGAGCGCGAGCGGCGCCAGAGCTTCTCTGTGTCTCACGTGTTGTTTGAGTGATCGCAATTCTGGAGTAAACCAAGGAGCCGGAGGTCTTGGTTTAATGCTTTTCTGTTTTAGCGGAGCTGCAACATTGAGAGCAGATTTTAAGGTGAGCATTGTCCTATCAACAAACTGATCCATGATAATTGGATTAAAGTTGTTCTCATTGTCACATATCATTTAATACTGGCTCAGTTATTTCTTTGAACTCGGCTACTGATTTTTCTGATATTGTTCTTTTCATTATAGTTTTCTCCTGCCGAGCTGGATAGTCTTTTAGTACGAATTGAAAGGTAATTAAAAAATGGTCAGAGGGAGTCACGTGGGGCAGCCGAGAGGAATGGCCGCACATTAGACGAGCTCCTGAAACCCATCCTTAATATCATAACTTTGTAGCCATACACTTCAAATAAACCAGGTAATTGTGTCGTTTTCGAGTCGAAACTACATTTGACTTGACGAAGATGTCAGGGGCAAGGGGCAACTACCACGAGGCTAACTGCTAAGAAGCAAGCTAGCGCAGCGGCACCGATACCACCTGTAGACGAGCCTAATGCTAACACCAACGCCGCAATGCCTGGGGTGGAAGAGGACGACAATATACCAGACGGGAATGAAAAATCTGAAAGCCTTGTATTATCTGAGGAGATGAAGAAGATGACTGCCATTCTGACGAATGTGGCGGCGGATGTGGCCACAATTAAAAAGACAACTGAAGAAGCTCGGTGGAGAGCATCCAAATACGGATCGGAGAAGCGGAGCAGCGTATATCGGACCTGGAGGATGTTAACAGACAAGTTGAGACCAAGTTGGATAAATGTGACAAGAACGTTGAGGCACTGTGGTCGCGAGTGGAGGATCTGGAGAATCGTAGCCGGAGGAATAATGTTCGTATTGTTGGTCTTAAAGAGGGAGTGGAGGAGCCGGGGAAAATGGCCCAACACGTGCAGAAGATACTGGCGGACGCACTCGGGCACAATGGCGGCGAATTTGAAATTGAACGAGCTCATCGCGTCCCCGGCGCACCTCTCCCAGATCCCACCAAGCCTCCGAGGACGGTGCTGGTGCGTTTTCTACGTTCTTCTGCGAGAGAGAAAGTACTGCAGACAGCCAGGGAGAAGCGGGGAGTCGACTGGGAGGGCACCAGGCTTTCCGTCTTCGAGGATGTCTCGAAGGAGTTGACAGAGAGGCGTAAAGCGTTCGGCCCGGCAAAGAAGCGGCTCCGTGAGCTCCAAGTGAAACACAGGATGGTCTACCCAGCCACACTTATGTTTACATGGAACGGCCAGAAGAAAACTTTCAGTGACGGGAAGGAGGTGGAAAGATTTTTGTTACATTCAACTTGATGCCTGCGGGAGGAAAGAAGTGTCTGCATCTGTGAACACTGTAAGGTTGGTTATGATGGGTTAAAAGGGGCTCTTACATGGAGAGGGGCCGTCACTCACCTAGAGCCAGTCTCACGGGCCGAGTAAACTAAGGGAACCTGAACCAAAGTTCAGGGTGGTTCGGGCCGCGGAGGATACGGCCGTTTGGGGGAGTTTTGTTTGTTCGGCGTGGTTAAGCCGGGAAGTGTTAGTTTTGTTTAATTTTGAGTTGTTGTTCAGACAGCAGTGGTATATGGGCCGAGGTATTGTCTTGTATATTGTCATTCTCACATTGCCTATACATTTCTATTTGGTGCTAAAAACATTAGTCTTAACTTAATGTAATGTCAGGGTTTATTAAAATAACATCATGGAGCATAAAGGGCTGTGGAGATCAGTTAAGAGGAGGAAGGTCCTGTCATATTTAAAAACAAAGAACACGGATATAGAGTTCATACAGGACTCTCATGTGGCCGGGGATGAAGGAGCACAGACATTTAACAGAGACTGGGCAGGGACAGGGCTGCAGAGCTCTTATTCAAGTAAGAGAAATGGTGTAATGATCCTCATAAATAAAAGCTGAGCTTTGTTTTATTGAAGGAATACAATGATGGGGAAGGCCGTATTATCTGTGTCGAAGCCTTTATTAATGGAATTAGAATTGTACTGTGTAATATATATGCTCCTAATAGAGAGGACCCAGATTTGTTTCATTTAATTAATAGTATAATCGGAAATAAGGAGGGTCAAGTGATTTTGGCAGGAGATTTCAATCAGGTGATGGACAGAATAATTGATAAGAGCAAGTCAAGTGGGAGGTCTTCACCAGGGACAGAGGCTGTACATATGCTTCATATACTTACAGAGGACATGGGGATGGTGGATATATGGAGACTAGTTAATCCTTGTGAGAGAGAGTTTACTTTTTATTCTCACTGTCACAAAACATATTCAAGGATAGATCTTTTTTTGACACCTAGAACCTTAGTAGATTCTGTAATAGGTTGTGAAATTGGGACAATATTGATCAGTGACCACACTTCAGTGGAGCTGCAGGTGAATCTGAATGTGCAGAAATCAAAGAGGTCATTGGAGGTTTAACACTGTTACTGCAAAACAAATCATTTAGTGAGGAGATCTCAGAAGATCTCAAAATATTTTTTGACATTAATATGGACTCAACTGATAAAGTTGCTTCGGTGTGGGAAGCATCCAAAGCATATTTAAGGGGCAAGATAACTGCACAGGCCACAAAGATTAAAAGGGAAAACTTGGACAAAGAAAAGAAATTGGAGAAAGAAATACGTAAATTGGAGAAAGACTTGGCAAAGCAATTTTCAAATGATAAATATCAGATAATCTGTAAAATGAAATTTCAACTTCATGATATTTATAACAGGAGAGCTGAATATGCCTTATTTCGATTAAGGACAAAATTTTATGAAGGGGAAAAAAGCGGGAAATTCTTGGCCAGACAATTAAACAGCAGGACAGTCTTACCAATATATCAATGATAAAAAAGGAGGACCAAGTAACATCATCTAAAGGAATAAATGAGGTTTTCAAATCGTTTTGTCAGGATTTATATTCCTCATCGGGCATTATTAATGAAACTGACATTGACAAGTTTTTCTCAGGCCTAGACTTGCCAACACTTACTACAGATCAAAAAGAGAGGGTTGGATGCACCTATAACAGAAGAAGAAATGAGGGCAGCAATATCATCTATGAAAAAAGCAAAGTCACCAGGCATGGATGGCTTTCCGATTGAATATTATAAAAAGTATGTTGATATTTTGAGTCCAGTTTTACACAAGGTTTATTTGGAGGCCTATGATTCAGGGTCGTTACCGAGTTCATTTAACGAGGCACTAATATCTTTAATCCCTAAGAGAGACACCTCCGACCCAGCAAATTATCGACCCGTCAGTCTTTTGGAAGTAGATTGTAAAATTTTGACTAAAATACTAGCTTCAAGGCTAGAAAAATACTGCCTTCGATTATTCATGGAGACCAGGTCGGCTTCATTAAGAACAGATGTTCTGGAGACAACATGAGACGCCTTCTCCATATTATGCACTAAAGTAAAACTAGTCATAGTTCAGTTGCTGCCTTCTCCCTGGATGCGGAGAAGGCATTCGACAGGGTGGAATGGGGTTTTCTTATGATAGTCCTCAGTAAATTTGGTTTTGGGCCAACATTTTGTAACTGGGTGAAGACCATATATTCCTGTCCAAAGGCCACAGTCCTGACTAATGGGCTGGTATCAGATTTTTGTCCTCTATCCAGAGGAATGAGGCAGGGATGTAGCTTATCCCCGTTGCTTTTCACAATATTCCTGGAGCCATTGGCGCTAAAAATTCGTGCAGATTCAAGAATTAGAGGGGTAAAAATGGGTGGCAGAGAACATGAGTCGTTTCTCTATGCAGATGACATTTTGGCTGTATTAACTGATCCAGTGCATTCATTACCAGCTCTGCTTAGATGTGCTGACTCGTATTCCAATATGTCGGGCTACAAGATAAATTAGAATAAGTCTGAGGGCATTGCCACTTTCTTCATCATGTTACTCTAGACATGTCACTGCATTTAACTTTAGGTGGATTTCATCAGGCATGAAATCCTTAGATATACTTTTGGACCCTAACCTAGAGGAAATAATGCAACTGAATATGGGACCTCTCCTCCTAAAAATAAGATAATGCCCATTATCTGTATTTACTGGAATATTTGCTGCCAAGTCTGGCCCCACATGAACCAAAAAACCATTGAACCTGTTAACAACATTACTCATATTATAATTTGCAATATTATTTTCAATGAAATAATCCGGATAAGAATTCTTTTTTGTACCATCTTTTATTATACTATTTAAAATACCCCCAATTTTTTAAATACATTTTTATAGTCTGACTTTTTGCTTTGTCTTAGGATTTCAGTCAGTTTATTTTTATACACTTTATATCTCTTTTCAGATTCCTTTGTTTTTAGTTTAATGAACTGTCTATAGAGATTCTTCTTCTTCTTGCGTTTTGTAAACCTTTTGTTATCCAAGGACATTTTTAACTGACTTATTATTATTATTACATTTTTTGATAGGACAGTGTTTATTATAGAGGTTTATAAATAAATCTAGAACATTATTCTCAGCTTTATCCCCGTCAGTTTCTGTGTGGACTGTGTTCAGTCCTGTTTTCTTCATCATTCAGTGATTTTATAGTTTCATCTGTTCTTCGCCGTTTATAAAGACATTTACCCTGATTATTGTTTTTCTTACAGTTAATATCAAATATGGCAAATACGGGTAGATGCTCAGTGATGTCACTAATCATAAGACCACTGATGTTCACGTTTTCAATATTGTTTGTAAAAATATTATCAATAAGTGTGGCGCTGTTTGCTGTGATTCTGCTCGGTGATAACAGGAAACAGGCTCAGACTGTACAGAATGTTTAAGAACTCATCAGTGGTTTTATGATTAGATGGGTTCAAAAGATCAATATTATAATCCCCACAAAAGATCAATATTATAATCCCCACAAATAAAAATGGTTTTGTTTTTAACAGTAGAAAACATTTTCTCCATCCATTCGTTAGAGAGTTCCACACTCGTACCTGGCGACCTGTAAATACAGCGAATGATTGTGTTTTTCTTCATTTCATTACAGATTTCAATTGTTATACTTTCAGCTACATCATTGATTGCATATGACATATTATCTATTAGTTTAAATTTCAGATTTTTGTTGACATATAAAGCTCCTCCTCCACCTGCTTTGTTTCCTCTGTTTCCATAATGAAGTTCCCTCAGTCTCAAAGTTGATTCCTTTGTTCACATTAAACCATGTTTCAGATATTCCTGTAACACTAAAGACACATTTGAATGACTGCACATATTCTTTGACTGAATTATCATTTGCATAAATGCTTCTACTGTTAAAATGAATGATTGAGCATTTCTCTTCTGATTTGATGGTCCTGTTGTTTTCCTCTTGGGTGTAATAATTGCAGTTAATGTTTGTAGTTGTAAAGAAACTATGATCCGGGTCAATATCATTGTCCAAGTCTTGTCTGCTCTGCTGGCTGTGAGAAAATAGTTTCAGTTCCATATGATTATAATCTTGAATGTTTAACCGTGTCCCTGTGTGATGATCCATTAGTGTTGATGCTGAAATGCTCATTTAATCAGATGTCAAGTATATGATATGCAATTTTTACCTGATAATCCACTCAGTTGAACTTATTCAGGTCGTCCAGGCTTCTGACCACCATCACCGTGGCCTCCTCAGGTGATCCGTTAAGTTTGATGAATACTTTGCAGTTATTAGTCCAAGTGCTCTGAATTTTATTTGCTTTTTTCAGTTGCCTTTTGGCTTTTCTGGCGATTTCAGCATTTTTACGGGTTAGGTGTTCGTTCATATAGACATTTGTTCCTTTCAGTTTCCGTCCTTGTTTAAGCAGTTCAGTCTTGTGTTTTCTGTTTACAAACCGTATAATGATCCTCGGTGCGTCCTCGTTTCTCCTCTTCGGGAGCGGGTGGCAAGCCTCTATGTTGTTGGTGTCCAGGTCCACACCTCTGGACTGGAGGAAGGCCGCGAGCTGCTGCTCCGCGGAGCTCACCTCCAGATCACCCGGTTCGGCCCCCGTCACCTGCTGCATGTCCGCGGTCACAGCATGTGCGTATGACCGCGGCTTAGGCTAATCCTTAGCCCCGTAACCACCAAGTCGTTTATCCTCGTGTGCTGCTCCAGGTCGTCCACTCTTTGCTCCAATTCACTTATTTTTTGTCCTTTTCAGTATTTTGTAGCCTTAGGGTTTTAACCTCCTCAAACAGCTCGAGCAATTGTCTTTGATCCCTCCGGATCGCTGTAATCTCCTCTGATAAAAAGATCTTTTCAGGTCGTCAACCTCCTCCACCGCTGCTGCTTTCTTTGGTGGCATTTTTTGTGAAAGTTTATTTTGTGTTCAGTAAGTTTGTTGCTGCGACCCCGAAAATCACGGGTCCGGGCACCAACACAGCACAGCGCACCCGACACAAAGCAAAACTCCAAAAAAAGTCCAACAGTGTACAATAAACTACAATAATTCACAGTGATCACAGTGAAATTACAGTGATATCTGGCAAAAATGTAGAAAAATCCCGCTCCTTGTGGCGCAGGCCTCCACGCACACAACCGGCAGTGAGTTTTAAAAGCCAAATGAAGAGAAAAGGTCTTGGGGGGTTAAAGTGTTTGTGCCTGAAATCAAACTAACCTTGTGTCGCCTGAATCGTCGCATGTTGAGGTTCTATTTTCTCATATATGAGTCGCCGCTGCTGAGCTTCTATCAGGAAGAACAACTCACTGCAGAAATCCTTCAAATGCAAAAGGTAAATAAAATAAGTTTTTTTAAACTCATAATTATTACTTTTAATCTCATGATTATGACTTTCTGTGAGGCTTTTATTTTTATTCACTGGCGGAAATGGGCTTCCATACGTTCCACCCCTGGTTTTAGATGCTTTTACTTTGGAGTCCAGCCGGAAGAGGTCAGTGTTGTGGTGCTGAGGACGGAGCATCCTTCATCCCTCCATCCCTCAGTCCCCGGGATCCCGTCTCCATCCCCGCCCCGGTGCTGCCCCGGGGCCCTGAGCCTCCCATGGCCGCGGCTCAGAGCTCTTCCCCCGGCCGCTAGTCTCCGCTGTGCCTCGGTACCGGAGGAGAGGCTGCGGAGGCGGAGGGAGGATGGTGGATCTGACGGAACCGTGCGGCCTGCCCGGGGCCCAGCAGCACGACCCGAACCACGGGACCAAGTCCAAACGGAGGAAACGCAAACGCGGGGGCCGAAAACGCAACAAGCACAAGCCCCGCGCCGCGCCGCTGCCCTTCCTGCCGCCCGAGGTGCAAACGCGAACGGAGTCCGGTACACCGCGCGGTCCAGCGGGAAACACGGATCATTTTACACTTATTTTCTGTTTTAAAGCGAAAATAAACACATGTATGTCCCAAAAGAGCTTCATTAACACATTATCGATACATAAAATACCATGTTTTTAACGTACAAGTGTTTAAATAGCGAATACCTTCCCAACACGACAACGTCACTCTGAATCCCAATCACTGTTTATGCATTTTAACGTTTGCTCGAAAAGTGGTAAAAGGGTTTAGAAGTTTCTGGTAATTTCTCAGCGGTTCTTGTTTAATGAATAAACCAGCTACAATTCGGCACAGGGACTATTTCAATACGTGTTTGAATTATGGAGCTAGACGAACATTAGCATGATTTTTTTCTGATGACATGTTGACAGACGCATTATGCTGTTTTGTTTACGCTGATCAGGTCACGTGTTTCACTTTTATTATAAATGCATTTATTTTATATAAATACGTTCATATAAATATGTTCAAATAAATACGTTCATATAAATACGTTCATATAAATACGTTCATATAAATATGTTCATATAAATACGTTCATATAAATATGTTCATATAAATATGTTAATATAAATACGTTCATTTGTATTTTGAGTTAAAAAGGCTTCAGTTTGACTTGGACAGTTATGTTTTATTAGAGGTTTATTAATCATTATTAAACGGTTTATTCCTGTTATTAACCAGACAAGAAACAGTTTACTGTGGGGACTAAAGACTAAACCAGGACTGAACCAGGACTAAACCAGGACTAAACCAGGACTAAACAAGGACTGAACCAGGACTGAACCAGGATTGAACCAGGACTAAACCAGGACTAAACTACAACTAAACCAGGACTAAACCAGGACTGAACCAGGACTAAACCAGGACTGAACCAGGACTAAACCAGGACTGAACCAGGTCTAAACCAGGACTAAACCAGGACTGAACGAGGACTGAACCAGGACTAAACCAGGACTGAACCAGGACTGAACCAGGACTAAACCAGGACTAAACCAGGACTGAACCAGGACTGAACCAGGACTAAACCAGGACTAAACCAGGACTGAACCAGGACTGAACCAGGACTGAACCAGGACTGAACCAGGACTAAACCAGGACTGAACCAGGACTGAACCAGGACTAAACCAGGACTAAACCAGGACTGAACCAGGACTGAACCAGGTCTAAAGTTAGTTTGGATTAAACTTAAATGTTGTTTATGTTTCAGGCTGAAGAGGGAAACATTGAATACAAGGTAAGGAACACCTAACCTGGTCTAACCCGGTCTAACCCGGTCTAACCCAGGTCTAACCCGGTCTAACCCAGGTCTAACCCGGTCTAACCCAGGTCTAACCCAGCCTAACCCAGGTCTAACCCAGGTCTAACCCAGGTCTAACCCAGCCTAACCCAGGTCTAACCCGGTCTAACCCAGGTCTAACCCGGTCTAACCCAGGTCTAACCCGGTCTAACCCAGGTCTAACCCGGTCTAACCCAGGTCTAACCCAGCCTAACCCAGGTCTAACCCAGGTCTAACCCAGGTCTAACCCAGCCTAACCCAGGTCTAACCCAGCCTAACCCAGCCTAACCCAGCCTAACCCAGGTCTAACCCAGGTCTAACCCAGCCTAACCCAGGTCTAACCCAGCCTAACCCAGGTCTAACCCAGGTCTAACCCAGCCTAACCCAGGTCTAACCCAGCCTAACCCAGCCTAACCCAGCCTAACCCAGCCTAACCCAGGTCTAACCCAGGTCTAACCCAGCCTAACCCAGCCTAACCCAGCCTAACCCAGGTCTAACCCAGGTCTAACCCAGGTCTAACCCAGGTCTAACCCAGCCTAACCCAGCCTAACCCAGCCTAACCCAGGTCTAACCCAGGTCTAACCCAGCCTAACCCAGGTCTAACCCAGCCTAACCCAGGTCTAACCCAGCCTAACCCAGGTCTAACCCAGCCTAACCCAGCCTAACCCAGGTCTAACCCAGGTCTAACCCAGCCTAACCCAGGTCTAACCCAGGTCTAACCCAGGTCTAACCCAGCCTAACCCAGGTCTAACCCAGCCTAACCCAGCCTAACCCAGCCTAACCCAGGTCTAACCCAGGTCTAACCCAGCCTAACCCAGGTCTAACCCAGGTCTAACCCAGGTCTAACCCAGCCTAACCCAGGTCTAACCCAGCCTAACCCAGCCTAACCCAGCCTAACCCAGCCTAACCCAGGTCTAACCCAGGTCTAACCCAGCCTAACCCAGCCTAACCCAGCCTAACCCAGGTCTAACCCAGGTCTAACCCAGGTCTAACCCGGTCTAACCCAGCCTAACCCAGCCTAACCCAGCCTAACCCAGCCTAACCCAGGTCTAACCCAGCCTAACCCAGGTCTAACCCAGCCTAACCCAGGTCTAACCCAGGTCTAACCCAGCCTAACCCAGGTCTAACCCAGGTCTAACCCAGCCTAACCCAGGTCTAACCCAGGTCTAACCCAGGTCTAACCCAGGCCTAACCCAGGTCTAACCCAGCCTAACCCAGGTCTAACCCAGGCCTAACCCAGGTCTAACCCAGCCTAACCCAGGTCTAACCCAGGTCTAACCCTGCCTAACCCAGCCTAACCCAGCCTAACCCAGGTCTAACCCAGGTCTAACCCAGCCTAACCCAGGTCTAACCCAGCCTAACCCAGGTCTAACCCAGCCTAACCCAGGTCTAACCCAGGCCTAACCCAGGTCTAACCCTGCCTAACCCAGCCTAACCCAGCCTAACCCAGGTCTAACCCAGCCTAACCCAGGTCTAACCCAGGTCTAACCCTGCCTAACCCAGCCTAACCCAGCCTAACCCAGGTCTAACCCAGCCTAACCCAGGTCTAACCCAGGTCTAACCCTGCCTAACCCAGCCTAACCCAGGTCTAACCCAGCCTAACCCAGGTCTAACCCAGGTCTAACCCAGCCTTACCCAGGTCTAACCCAGGTCTAACCCAGCCTAACCCAGGTCTAACCCAGGTCTAACCCAGGTCTAACCCAGGCCTAACCCAGGTCTAACCCAGCCTAACCCAGGCCGAACCCAGCCTAACCCAGGCTAACCCAGGTCTAACCCAGCCTAACCCAGATCTAACCCAGCCTAACCCAGGTCTAACCCAGGTCTAACCCAGCCTAACCCAGCCTAACCCAGGTCTAACCCAGCCTAACCCAGGTCTAACCCAGCCTAACCCAGCCTAACCCAGCCTAACCCATGTCTAACCCATGTCTAACCCTGCCTAACCCAGCCTAACCCAGGTCTAACCCAGCCTAACCCAGGTCTAACCCAGCCTAACCCAGGTCTAACCCAGGTCTAACCCAGTCTAACCCAGGTCTAAGCCAGCCTAACCCAAGCCTAACCCAAGTCTAACCCAGCCTAACCCAGGTCTAACCCTGCCTAACCCAGCCTAACCCAGGTCTAACCCAGGTCTAACCCAGGTCTAACCCGGTCTAACCCAGCCTAACCCAGGTCTAACCCAGGTCTAACCCAGGTCTAACCCAGGTCTAACCCAGGTCTAACCCAGGTCTAACCCGGTCTAACCCAGCCTAACCCAGGTCTAACCCAGGTCTAACCCAGCCTAACCCAGGTCTAACCCAGGTCTAACCCAGGTCTAACCCAGCCTAACCCAGGTCTAACCCAGGTCTAACCCAGGTCTAACCCAGGCCTAACCCAGGTCTAACCCTGCCTAACCCAGCCTAACCCAGGTCTAACCCAGGTCTAACCCAGGTCTAACCCGGTCTAACCCAGCCTAACCCAGGTCTAACCCAGGTCTAACCCAGGCCTAACCCAGGTCTAACCCTGCCTAACCCAGCCTAACCCAGGTCTAACCCAGCCTAACCCAGGTCTAACCCAGGTCTAACCCAGGCCTAACCCAGGTCTAACCCTGCCTAACCCAGCCTAACCCAGGTCTAACCCAGGTCTAACCCAGGTCTAACCCGGTCTAACCCAGGCCTAACCCAGCCTAACCCAGGTCTAACCCAGGTCTAACCCAGCCTAACCCAGGTCTAACCCAGGTCTAACCCAGGCCTAACCCAGCCTAACCCAGGTCTAACCCAGCCTAACCCAGGTCTAACCCAGGTCTAACCCAGGCCTAACCCAAGTCTAACCCAGCCTAACCCAGGTCTAACCCAGCCTAACCCAGGTCTAACCCAGGTCTAACCCAGTCTAACCCAGGTCTAAGCCAGCCTAACCAAGCCTAACCCAGCCTAACCCAAGTCTAACCCAGCCTAACCCAGGTCTAACCCAGCCTAACCCAGGTCTAACCCAGCCTAACCCAGGTCTAACCCTGCCTAACCCAGGTCTAACCCTGCCTAACCCAGCCTAACCCAGCCTAACCCAGGCCTAACCCAGGTCTAACCCAGCCTAACCCAGGTCTAACCCAGGTCTAACCCAGGTCTAACCCGGTCTAACCCAGGCCTAACCCAGCCTAACCCAGGTCTAACCCAGGTCTAACCCAGCCTAACCCAGGTCTAACCCAGGTCTAACCCAGGCCTAACCCAGCCTAACCCAGGTCTAACCCAGCCTAACCCAGGTCTAACCCAGGTCTAACCCGGTCTAACCCAGCCTAACCCAGGTCTAACCCAGGTCTAACCCAGGTCTAACCCAGGTCTAACCCGGTCTAACCCAGGCCTAACCCAGCCTAACCCAGGTCTAACCCAGGTCTAACCCAGGTCTAACCCGGTCTAACCCAGGCCTAACCCAGCCTAACCCAGGTCTAACCCAGGTCTAACCCAGCCTAACCCAGGTCTAACCCAGGTCTAACCCAGGTCTAACCCAGGCCTAACCCAGCCTAACCCAGGTCTAACCCAGCCTAACCCAGGTCTAACCCAGGTCTAACCCGGTCTAACCCAGGCCTAACCCAGGTCTAACCCAGGTCTAACCCGGTCTAACCCAGGCCTAACCCAGCCTAACCCAGGTCTAACCCAGGTCTAACCCAGGTCTAACCCAGGTCTAACCCGGTCTAACCCAGGCCTAACCCAGCCTAACCCAGGTCTAACCCGGTCTAACCCAGGCCTAACCCAGCCTAACCCAGGTCTAACCCAGGTCTAACCCAGGTCTAACCCAGCCTAACCCAGGTCTAACCCAGCCTAACCCAGGTCTAACCCAGGTCTAATCCAGCCTAACCCAGGTCTAACCCAGGTCTAACCCAGGTCTAACCCAGGCCTAACCCAGGTCTAACCCAGCCTAACCCAGGTCTAACCCAGGCCTAACCCAGGTCTAACCCAGCCTAACCCAGGTCTAACCCAGGTCTAACCCTGCCTAACCCAGCCTAACCCAGCCTAACCCAGGTCTAACCCAGGTCTAACCCAGCCTAACCCAGGTCTAACCCAGCCTAACCCAGGTCTAACCCAGCCTAACCCAGGTCTAACCCAGGTCTAACCCAGGTCTAACCCAGCCTAACCCAGGTCTAACCCTGCCTAACCCAGCCTAACCCAGCCTAACCCAGGTCTAACCCAGCCTAACCCAGGTCTAACCCAGGTCTAACCCTGCCTAACCCAGCCTAACCCAGCCTAACCCAGGTCTAACCCAGCCTAACCCAGGTCTAACCCAGGTCTAACCCTGCCTAACCCAGCCTAACCCAGGTCTAACCCAGCCTAACCCAGGTCTAACCCAGGTCTAACCCAGCCTAACCCAGGTCTAACCCAGCCTAACCCAGGTCTAACCCAGGTCTAACCCAGGTCTAACCCGGCCTAACCCAGCCTAACCCAGGTCTAACCCAGGTCTAACCCAGCCTAACCCAGCCTAACCCAGGTCTAACCCAGCCTAACCCAGGTCTAACCCAGCCTAACCCAGGTCTAACCCAGGTCTAACCCAGCCTAACCCAGCCTAACCCAGGTCTAACCCAGGTCTAACCCAGCCTAACCCAGGTCTAACCCAGCCTAACCCAGGTCTAACCCAGGTCTAACCCAGCCTAACCCAGCCTAACCCAGCCTAACCCAGGTCTAACCCAGCCTAACCCAGGTCTAACTCAGGCCTAACCCAGGTCTAACCCAGCCTAACCAAGCCTAACCCAGCCTAACCCAGGTCTAACCCAGGTCTAACCCAGGTCTAACCCAGCCTAACCCAGGTCTAACCCAGGCCTAACCCAGGTCTAACCCAGCCTAACCCAGGTCTAACCCAGGTCTAACCCAGTCTAACCCAGGTCTAAGCCAGCCTAACCAAGCCTAACCCAGCCTAACCCAAGCCTAACCCAGCCTAACCCAGGTCTAACCCAGCCTAACCCAGGTCTAACCCAGGTCTAACCCAGCCTAACCCAGCCTAACCCAGGTCTAACCCAGCCTAACCCAGGTCTAACCCAGGTCTAACCCAGCCTAACCCAGGTCTAACCCAGCCTAACCCAGGTCTAACCCAGCCTAACCCAGCCTAACCCAGCCTAACCCAGGTCTAACCCAGCCTAACCCAGGTCTAACCCAGGTCTAACCCAGGTCTAACCCAGGTCTAACCCAGGTCTAACCCAGCCTAACCCAGGTCTAACCCAGGTCTAACCCAGGTCTAACCCAGCCTAACCCAGCCTAACCCAGCCTAACCCAGGTCTAACCCAGGTCTAACCCAGCCTAACCCAGGTCTAACCCAGGTCTAACCCAGGTCTAACCCAGGTCTAACCCAGGTCTAACCCAGCCTAACCCAGGTCTAACCCAGGTCTAACCCGGTCTAACCCAGGCCTAACCCAGGTCTAACCCAGGTCTAACCCGGTCTAACCCAGGCCTAACCCAGCCTAACCCAGGTCTAACCCAGGTCTAACCCAGGTCTAACCCAGGTCTAACCCAGGTCTAACCCAGGTCTAACCCAGCCTAACCCAGGTCTAACCCAGGTCTAACCCATCTAACCCAGGTCTAACCCAGGTCTAACCCAGCCTAACCCAGCCTAACCCAGGTCTAACCCAGGTCTAACCCAGCCTAACCCAGGTCTAACCCAGGTCTAACCCAGCCTAACCCAGCCTAACCCAGGCCTAACCCAGGTCTAACCCAGGTCTAACCCAGGTCTAACCCGGTCTAACCCAGGTCTAACCCAGGCCTAACCCAGGTCTAACCCAGGTCTAACCCAGCCTAACCCAGCCTAACCCAGGTCTAACCCAGCCTAACCCAGGTCTAACCCAGGTCTAACCCAGGTCTAACCCAGGTCTAACCCAGGTCTAACCCGGTCTAACCCAGGTCTAACCCAGGTCTAACCCAGGTCTAACCCAGGTCTAACCCGGTCTAACCCAGGTCTAACCCAGGTCTAACCCGGTCTCCGGTCTGTGCAGCTGAAGCTGGTCAGCCCGTCTCCGTACCGCTTCGAGCACCTGGCGACTCAGCTGAAGTGGCGGCTGCAGGAGGGGCGGGGCCAGGCCGTGTACCAGATCGGAGTCGAGGACAACGGGCTCCTCGTGGGACTGACGCCCGCCGACATGAACGCCTCCCTGCACACGCTCAGCCGCATGGCACACAAGTACTGCCCGGACTGGACTGGGACTGGACTGGACCGGGACTGGACTGGGACTGGACTGGACTGGGACTGGACTGGACCGGGACTGGACTGGGACTGGACTGGACTGGACCGGGACTGGACCGGGACTGGACCAGGACTGGACCAGGACTAAAGCTCCTCTCTCCTCCTCAGGGTGGGTGCAGACATCGCTCTGCTCAGAGAACGGGAGGTGGACTTTGACTCAGACCAGAATGTGTCTCGTAAAATCGCCGAGGTTTTGGTGCGGAAAGTTCCCGACGACCAACAGGTGAGTCTCTTTAAACGGACCTCAGTCAAGACTGAAACAGGACTAAATCAGGACTAAAACAGGTCTAAATCAGGACTAAAACAGGTCTAAATCAGGACTAAAACAGGTCTAAATCAGGACTAAAACAGGTCTAAATCAGGACTAAAACAGGACTAAAACAGGTCTAAATCAGGACTAAAACAGGACTAAAACAGGTCTAAATCAGGACTAAAACAGGTCTAAATCAGGACTAAAACAGGTCTAAATCAGGACTAAAACAGGACTAAAACAGGTCTAAATCAGGACTAAAACAGGACTAAAACAGGTCTAAATCAGGACTAAAACAGGTCTAAAACAGGACTAAAACAGGTCTAAATCAGTCCTGAAACAGGTCTGAATCAGGACTAAAACAGGACTAAAACAGGTCTAAATCAGGACTAAAACAGGACTAAAACAGGTCTAAATCAGTCCTAAAACAGGACTAAAACAGGTCTAAATCAAGACTAAAACAGGACTAAAACAGGTCTAAATCAGGACTAAAACAGGTCTAAATCAAGACTAAAACAGGACTAAAACAGGTCTAAATCAGGACTAAAACAGGACTAAAACAGGTCTAAATCAAGACTAAAACAGGTCTAAATCAGGAATAAAACAGGTCTAAATCAGGACTAAAACAGGTCTAAATCAGGACTAAAACAGGTCTAAATCAGGACTAAAACAGGTCTAAATCAGGACTAAAACAGGTCTAAATCAGGACTAAAACAGGACTAAAACAGGTCTAAATCAGGACTAAAACAGGACTAAAACAGGTCTAAATCAGGACTAAAACAGGTCTAAATCAGGACTAAAACAGGTCTAAATCAGGACTAAAACAGGACTAAAACAGGTCTAAATCAGGACTAAAACAGGACTAAAACAGGTCTAAATCAGGACTAAAACAGGTCTAAAACAGGACTAAAACAGGTCTAAATCAGTCCTGAAACAGGTCTGAATCAGGACTAAAACAGGACTAAAACAGGTCTAAATCAGGACTAAAACAGGACTAAAACAGGTCTAAATCAGTCCTAAAACAGGACTAAAACAGGTCTAAATCAAGACTAAAACAGGACTAAAACAGGTCTAAATCAGGACTAAAACAGGTCTAAATCAAGACTAAAACAGGACTAAAACAGGTCTAAATCAGGACTAAAACAGGACTAAAACAGGTCTAAATCAAGACTAAAACAGGTCTAAATCAGGAATAAACCAGGTCTAAAACAGGACTAAACCAGGTCTAAAACAGGACTAAATCAGGACTAAAACAGGACTAAACCAGGTCTAAATCAGGACTAAACCAGGTCTAAATCAGGACTAAAACAGGTCTAAATCAGGACTAAAACAGGACTAAAACAGGTCTAAATCAGGACTAAAACAGGTCTAAATCAGGACTAAAACAGGTCTAAATCAGGACTAAAACAGGACTAAAACAGGACTAAATCAGGACTAAAACAGGTCTGAATCAGGACTAAAACAGGACTAAACCAGGTCTAAATCAGGACTAAAACAGGTCTAAATCAGGTCTAAATCAGGACTAAAACAGGACTAAAACAGGACTAAATCAGGACTAAAACAGGAGTAAAACAGGTCTAAATCAGGACTAAAACAGGTCTAAATCAGGTCTAAATCAGGACTAAAACAGGTCTAAATCAGGACTAAAACAGGACTAAATCAGGACTAAAACAGGACTAAAACAGGACTAAAACAGGACTAAAACAGGACTAAAACAGGTCTAAAACAGGTCTAAAATAGGTCTAAATCAGGACGAACACAAGACCAAATCAGAAGTAAAACAGGACTAAAACCATCAATGTCAGTGTGGACCTCTCCCCCGCTCTGGCCTCAGTCCCTCTGGCCTCAGTCCCTCACCTCTCCCCCACTCTGGCCTCAGTTCCTCACCTCTCCCCTGCTCTGGCCTCAGTTCCTCTGGCCTCAGTCCCTCTCCTCTCCCACACTCTGGCCTCATTCTCTCACCTCTCCCACACTCTGGCCTCAGTCCCTCACCTCTCCCACACTCTGGCCTTAGTCCCTCACCTCTCCCACACTCTGGCCTCAGTCCCTCACCTCTCCCACACTCTGGCCTCATTCTCTCACCTCTCCCACACTCTGGCCTCAGTCCCTCACCTCTCCCACACTCTGGCCTCAGTCCCTCTCCTCTCCCACACTCTGGCCTCAGTTCCTCTCCTCTCCCACACTCTGGCCTCAGTCCCTCACCTCTCCCACACTCTGGCCTCAGTTCCTGGACCTCCGCGTGGCTGTGCTGGGGAACGTGGACTCGGGGAAGTCCACCCTCCTGGGCGTCCTGACCCAGGGGGAGCTGGACAACGGGCGCGGCCGAGCTCGGCTCAACCTGTTCAGGCACCTGCACGAGATCCAGACCGGACGCACCTCGTCCATCAGCCTGGAGATCCTGGGCTTCAACAGCAGAGGCCAGGTGAGGACCGGACCAGGACCGGATCAGGACCGGACCAGGACCGGACCAGGACCGGACCAGGACCGGACCAGGACCGGACCAGGACCGGACCAGGACCGGACCAGGAACGGGCCAGGACTGAACCAGGACAGAACCAGGACTGAACCAGGACCGGACCAGGACCGGACCAGGCCCGGACCAGGACCGGACCAGGACCGGACCAGGACTTAACCAGGACCGGACCAGGACCGGGTCAGGACCGAACCAGGACCGGGCCAGGACCGAACCAGGACCGGACCAGGACCGGGCCAGGACCGAACCAGGTCTGAACCAGGACTAAACCAGGTCTAAACCAGGACTAAAACAGGACTAAAACAGGACTAAATCAGGACTAAAACAGGACTAAACCAGGTCTAAACCAGGTCTAAACCAAGTCTAAACCAGGTCTAAACCAAGTCTAAACCAGGTCTAAACCAGGTCTAAACCAGGACTAACCCTGGTCCGGTCTGGTGCAGGTGGTGAACTACAGCGGGTCTCGGACGGCGGAGGAGATCTGTGAAAGCTCCTCGAAGATGATCACGTTCATGGACCTGGCCGGGCACCACAAGTACCTGAAGACCACCATCTTCGGCCTCACCTCCTACTGCCCCGACTTCGCCCTGCTCGTGGTCAGCGCCAGCACCGGCATCGGTAAGACCGGGACCGGACCTGGACCGGACCTGGACCGGACCGGGACTGGACCAGAGGCCTCATTTCTAAAGCGTTTCATACATTCAGATTTTAAAAGATTTTTAAACTTCTAGGTTCAGGTTCTTCATCTTGTTTTCAGCTTTATTTTCTGCTTACTCGTTCTGAGGCGGCTTCGTTCTAGTCTAGAGGTCGATTATTTTAAGAGAACTTGTCGAGTAAAATGATCCATTGATGCAGCAAAATGATTTCACTGCTTTTATGTCATTTTCTGATGGATTTAAATGTTTAGATCTTAAATTTTGACCAAGGTCTGGAGAGGGGGCGTGGCCTGTCCTTTTATGGTGAGGTGGAGGTGTGGAGGGGGCGTGGTCTGTCCTTTTATGGTGAGGTGGAGGTCTAAACCAGATCTAAACCAGGACTAAATCAGGTCTAAACCAGGACTAAAACAGGACTAAACCAGGACTAAACCAGGTCTAGAACAGGACTAAACTAGGACTGAACCAAGACAAAACCAGGTCTAAACCAGGTCTAAACCAGGTCTAGAACAGGACTAAACCAGGTCTAAAACAGGACTTAACCAGGTCTAAAACAGAACTAAACCAGGACTAAACCAGGTCTAGAACAGGACTAAACCAGGTCTAAACCAGGTCTAAACCAGGACCAAACCAGGTCTAAACCAGGACTAGAACAGGACTAAACCAGGTATAAACCAGGTCTAAACCAGGACTAAACAAGGTCTAAACCAGATCTAAAACAGGACTAAACAAGGTCTCAACCAGGACTAAACCAGGTCTGAACCAGGACTAAACCAGGTCTCAACCAGGACTAAACCAGGTCTGAACCAGGACTAAACCAGGTCTAAACCAGGTCTAAACCAGGTCTAAACCAGGACTAAACCAGGTCTCTAAACCGTCTCCTCTCACCTGCAGCCGGCACCACGCGGGAGCACCTGGCGCTGTCCATGGCGCTGAAGGTGCCGGTGTTCCTGGTGGTGAGTAAGGTGGACCTGGCGAGCCGCGCGGCGCTGGACCGGACCGTCCGGCAGCTCCAGAGGCTCCTCAAACAGCCCGGCTGCAACAAGGTCCCGCTGCTCATCCTCAGCCGCGACGACGCCGTGATGGCAGCGCAGCAGTTCAGCCACGGGACCAGGTCTGGACCGGGTCTGGACCGGGACTGGACCGGGACGAAAGCAGCACTGGACTGGGACTGGACCGTGTCTGAACCGGGACTGTAGCGGGACTGGACTGGGACTGGACCAGGACGAAAGCAGGACTGGACTGGGACTGGACCGGGACTGGACCGGGACTGGAGCGGAACTGAACCAGGACTAAACCAGGTGTAAACCAGGACTAAATCAGGTCTGAACCTCTTGGTGTCTCTCTCAGCGTGACCCCCATCTTCACCGTCTCCTCGGTCTCGGGTCAGAGTCTGGACCTTCTCAAAGTTTTCCTGAACGTTCTTCCTCCTCTGAGCAACAGCAAAGAGCAGGAGGAGCTCATGCAGCAGCTCACGGAGTTCCAGGTACCTCCAGACCTCCCAAGAACCTCCTCCCAAGAACCTCCTCCCAAAAACCTCCTCCCAAGAACCTCCTCCCAAGAACCTCCTCCCAAAACCTCCTCCCACAAACCTCTTCCCAAGAACCTCCTCCCAAGAACCTCCTCCCACAAACCTCCTCCCACAAACCTCCTCCCAAAAACCTCCTCCCACAAACCTCCTCCCACAAACCTCATCCCAAGAACCTCCTCCCAAGAACCTCCTCCCAAAAACCTCCTCCCAAGAACCTCCTCCCAAGAACCTCCTCCCAAGAACCTCCTCCCACAAACCTCCTCCCACAAACCTCCCACAAACCTCCTCCCAAAAACCTCCTCTCACACACCTCCTCCCACACACCTCCTCCCAAAAACCTCCTTCCACACACCTCCTCCCACACACCTCCTCCCACAAACCTCCTCCCACAAACCTCCTCCCACAAACCTCCTCCCACAGACCTCCTCCCAAAAACCTCCTCCCAAAACCTCCTCCCACAGACCTCCTCCCAAAAACCTCCTCCCAAAACCTCCTCCCACAGACCTCCTCCCAAAAACCTCCTCCCAAAACCTCCTCCCACAAATCTCCTCCCAAAAACCTCCTCTCAAAACCTCCTCCCAAAAACCTCCTCCCAAAACCTCCTCCCACAGACCTCCTCCCAAAAACCTCCTCCCAAAACCTCCTCCCAAAACCTCCTCCCACAAACCTCCTCCCACAAACCTCCTCCCAAAAACCTCCTCCCAAAACCTCCTCCCAAAAACCTCCTCCCACAAACCTCCTCCCAAAA
The DNA here is from genome assembly GCA_034769755.1 of Odontamblyopus lacepedii. Classification (NCBI taxonomy): domain Eukaryota; kingdom Metazoa; phylum Chordata; class Actinopteri; order Gobiiformes; family Gobiidae; genus Odontamblyopus; species Odontamblyopus lacepedii. The sequence continues at coordinate 2,090,614 of CM068353.1, forward strand.
ACCTGCTCCCACAAACCTCCTCCCAAAAACCTCCTCCCAAAAACCTCCTCCCACAAACCTCCTCCCACAAACCTCCTCCCAAGACCTCCTCCCACACACCTCCTCCCACACACCTCCTCCCAAAAACCTCCTCCCAAAACCTCCTCCCACAAACCTCCTCCCACAAACCTCCTCCCAAAAACCTCCTCCCAAGAACCTCCTCCCAAAAACCTCCTCCCACAAACCTCCCACACACCTCCTCCCACAAACCTCCTCCCACAAACCTCCTCCCACAAACCTCCTCCCACACACCTCCTCCCACACACCTCCTCCCACACACCTCCTCCCACAGACCTCCTCCCAAAACCTCCTCCCACAGACCTCCTCCCACAGACCTCCTCCCAAAAACCTCCTCCCAAAACCTCCTCCCACAAACCTCCTCCCACAAACCTCCTCCCAAAAACCTCCTCCCAAAAACCTCCTCCCACAAACCTCCTCCCACAAACCTCCTCCCACAAACCTCCTCCCACAAACCTCCTCCCAAAAACCTCCTCCCACAAACCTCCTCCCAAAAACCTTCTCCCAAAAACCTCCTCCCACAAACCTCCTCCCACAAACCTCCTCCCAAGACCTCCTCCCACACACCTCCTCCCACACACCTCCTCCCAAAAACCTCCTCCCAAAACCTCCTCCCACAAACCTCCTCCCACACACCTCCTCCCAAAAACCTCCTCCCAAGAACCTCCTCCCAAAAACCTCCTCCCACAAACCTCCCACACACCTCCTCCCACAAACCTCCTCCCACAAACCTCCTCCCACAAACCTCCTCCCACACACCTCCCACACACCTCCTCCCACACACCTCCTCCCACAAACCTCCTCCCACACACCTCCTCCCACACACCTCCTCCCACACACCTCCTCCCACAGACCTCCTCCCAAAACCTCCTCCCACAGACCTCCTCCCACAGACCTACATATTCGTGTCAAAACCAGATGTACCGCTGTGACCTTTGACCTCCCGCTCTCTCTCAGGTGGACGAGATCTACTCGGTCCCCGACGTGGGCACGGTGGTGGGGGGCACCCTCTACAGGTGAGACGGGGCACTGCACCCAGAGTATCAGCCCTTAAGTGAACCTCAGGCCTCCGTATGGACAATTTCATCTGTTTAAATAGAGTTAGACTTGGACGAACTTTATTGATCCACAAGGGAAAGGATTTGGACACGGGAGCTCACACATCAGTGTAGATGGTGAAAATAAATTCCAAATAAGCAGCAAAAAAGAGTAAGAGACACGTGTGAAATAAGACAGAATTATATAAACAGTTATATACAAAATAAAATAGAAAAAGAAGTAATAAAATATAAAAAGGGCCGTGGTTTAGTGTGTGTTTTTAGTGGCGTGTGCAGAGGGGGCGTGGTTTAGCGTGTGTTTTTAGTGGCGTGTGCAGAGGGGGCGTGGTTTAGCGTGTGTTTTTAGTGGCGTGTGCAGAGGGGGCGTGGTTTAGCGTGTGTTTTTAGTGGTGCGTGCAGAGGGGGCGTGGTTTAGCGTGTGTTTTTAGTGGCGTGCGCAGAGGGGGCGTGGTTTAGCGTGTGTTTTTAGTGGTGTGTGCAGAGGGGGCGTGGTTTAGCGTGTGTTCTTAGTGGCGTGTGCAGAGGGGGCGTGGTTTGGAGTGTGTTTTTAGTGGCGTGTGCAGAGGGGGTGTGGTTTAGCATGTGTTTTTAGTGGCGTGTGCAGAGAGGGCGTGGTTTAGCGTGTGTTTTTAGTGGCGTGTGCAGAGAGGGCGTGGTTTAGCATGTGTTTTGTGTGTTTTTAGTGGCGTGTGCAGAGGGGGCGTGGTTTAGCATGTGTTTTGTGTGTTTTTAGTGGCGTGTGCAGAGGGGGCGTGGTTTAGCGTGTGTTTTTAGTGGCGTGTGCAGAGGGGGCGTGGTTTAGCGTGTGTTTTTAGTGGCGTGTGCAGAGGGGGCGTGGTTTAGCATGTGTTTTGTGTGTTTTTAGTGGCGTGTGCAGAGGGGGCGTGGTTTAGCATGTGTTTTTAGTGGCGTGTGCAGAGGGGGCGTGGTTTAGCATGTGTTTTGTGTGTTTTTAGTGGCGTGTGCAGGGAGGGAGAGCGCCTCCTGGTGGGCCCGTCGGAGCAGGGCCGGTTCTGGAAGCTTCGAGTGGGGAGTATCCAGAGGAACCGGTCCGCGTGCCGCGTGCTCCGGGCGGGACAGGCCGCCACACTCGCCCTGGGAAACTTCGACCGCTCACTGCTACGGAAGGTCAGCCCCAAACACTACACAAGGACTGAACCAGGACTGAACCAGGACTGAACCAGGACCGAACCAGGACTGAACCAGGACTGAACCAGGACTGAACCAGGACTGAACCAGGACCGAACCAGGACCGAACCAGGACCGAACCAGGACCGAACCAGGACTGAGCCAGGACTGAACCAGGACTGAGCCAGGACTGAGCCAGGACTGAACCAGGACTGAGCCAGGACTGAACCAGGACTGAACCAGGACTGAACCAGGACTGAGCCAGGACTGAGCCAGGACTGAACCAGGACTGAGCCAGGACTGAACCAGGACTGAGCCAGGACTGAGCCAGGACTGAACCAGGACTGAACCAGGACTGAACCAGGACTAAACCAGGACTGAACCAGGACTGAGCCAGGACTGAAACAGGACTGAACCAGGACTAATCGTTTGCCTTGTCGATTACTCCTGTTTGTCTGAGTGGACACGTTTTGTGTTGTGCCTTTGAGCAGGGCATGGTGATGGTGAGTCCTAAGATGAACCCCACCATCTGCTGCGAGTTCGAAGCCGCCATCGTGCTCTTGTTCCACGCGAAGACGTTCCGCCGCGGGTTCCAGGTCACCGTGCACGTCGGGAACGTGCGGCAGACCGCCACAGTGGAGAGTCTGCAGGGAAAGGTACGGAATCCAACCCACAACCTCCTCCACAGCGCACTCAGAGAGATCCAACCAGAGGGGGCGTGGTTTAGCGTGTGTTTTTAGTGGCGTGTGCAGAGGGGCCGTGGTTTAGTGTGTGTTTTTAGTGGCGTGTGCAGAGGGGGCGTGGTTTAGCGTGTGTTTTTAGTGGCGTGCGCAGAGGGGGCGTGGTTTAGCGTGTGTTTTTAGTGGAATGTGCAGAGAGGGCGTGGTTTAGCGTGTGTTTTTAGTGGCGTGTGCAGAGGGGGCGTGGTTTAGCGTGTGTTTTTAGTGGCGTGTGCAGAGGGGGCGTGGTTTAGTGTGTTTTTAGTGGCGTGCGCAGAGGGGGCGTGGTTTAGGGTGTGTTTTTAGTGGCGTGTGCAGAGGGCGTGTGGTTTAGCGTGTGTTTTTAGTGGAATGTGCAGAGAGGGCGTGGTTTAGTGTGTGTTTTTAGTGGCATGTGCAGAGGGGGCGTGGTTTAGCGTGTGTTTTTAGTGGAATGTGCAGAGAGGGCGTGGTTTAGCGTGTGTTTTTAGTGGCGTGCGCAGAGGGGGCGTGGTTTAGCGTGTGTTTTTAGTGGAATGTGCAGAGAGGGCGTGGTTTAGCGTGTGTTTTTAGTGGCGTGTGCAGAGGGGGCGTGGTTTAGAGTGTGTTTTTAGTGGAATGTGCAGAGAGGGCGTGGTTTAGCGTGTGTTTTTAGTGGAATGTGCAGAGAGGGCGTGGTTTAGCGTGTGTTTTTAGTGGCGTGTGCAGAGGGCGCGTGGTTTAGCGTGTGTTTTTACTGCCGTGTGCAGAGGGGGTGTGGTTTAGAGTGTGTTTTTAGTAGCGTGCGCAGAGGGGGCGTGGTTTAGCGTGTGTTTTTAGTGGCGTGCGCAGAGGGGGCGTGGTTTAGCGTGTGTTTTTAGTGGCGTGTGCAGAGGGGGCGTGGTTTAGCGTGCGTTTTTAGTGCCATGTGCAGAGGGGGCGTGGTTTAGCGTGCGTTTTTAGTGCCGTGCGCAGAGGGGGCGTGGTTTAGTGTGTGTTTTTGTGGCGTGTGCAGAGGGGGCGTGGTTCAGCGTGTGTTTTTATGGCGTGTGCAGAGGGGGCGTGGTTCAGCTTGTGTTTTTAGTGGCGTGTGCAGAGCGGTTCTGTTCAGATCCTGGGTTCTGGTTCTGTTCAGGAGGAGCTGCGGAGTGGGGAACGGGCCGTGGTTCGGTTCCGGTTCCTCAAACACTCGGAGTATCTGAGACTCGGAGCCAAAGTTCTGTTCAGAGAAGGACCCACCAAAGGGATCGGACACGTGACCCGCCTGCTGCCCGGACCGGACCCGGACCAGAACCAGGACCATGGACAGGGACAGGACCAGGAGCATGGACAGGGACAAGAGCAGGACCAGGACCAGGACCATGGACAGGGACAGGACCAGGGACAGGCACAGGACCAGGATCATGGACAGGAACAGAACTGGGACCAGATTCAGGACCAGGGTCAAGACCAGGACCAGGACCAGGACCAGGGAAGGGACCAGAGACCGGACCAGGACCAGAGACAGGACCGGGACCAGATTCAGAACCAGGAAAAGGACCAGGACCATGGACAGGGACAGGACCGAGACCAGGACCGGGACCAGGACCAGATTCAGGACCAGGGACAGGACCAGGACCAGAACCAGGGACAAGAACATGACCAGAGACAGGACCAGAACCAGAGACAGGACCAGGACCAGATTCAGGACCAGGGACAGGACCAGGGACAGGACCAGGACCAGGGACAGGACCAGAACCAGGGACAGAACCGGGACCAGATTCAGGACGAGGACCGGGACTGGGTACAGGACCAGAACAAGAGCAAAGATCAGGGTCAGAGACAGAAGAAGAACCAGGACCGAGACCAGAACCAGGGCCAGGACCGTGGGCAGAACCAGGACCGGGACCTGGAACAGGACCAAGACCAGAACCAAAAGATGAACCAGAACAAGAACAAAGAGCAGAACCAGAGACGGAAGAAAGGCCAGAACCAGAGACAAGACCAGAACCAGGGCCAGAACCAGACCCGACAGTCCGGTCGGCACCAGAATCGGAGGAGAGGCAAAAACCAGAGACACAAACTCAAACCGGACCAGAACCAGAACCAGAACCAGATCCAGAATAGGCCTCTGGTTTAAATGGGACTTGAGGTTCTGACTCTGAAGTCCGAGTCGTGATGATCCAAAACGTGAAGAGTCGCCCTGAGCTGGAACCAAACCAGGACTAAAGCAGGACTGAACCAGGACTGAACCAGGACTAAACCAGGACTGAACCAGGACTAAATCAGGACTGAACCAGGACTAAACCAGGACTAAAGCAGGACTGAACCAGGACTAAACCAGGACTAAACCAGGACTAAACCAGGACTAAATCAGGACTGAACCAGGACTAAACCAGGACTAAAGCCGGACTAAACCAGGACTAAACCAGGACTAAAGCAGGACTGAACCAGGACTAAATCAGGACTGAACCAGGACTGAACCAGGACTGAACCAGAACTAAACCAGGACTGAACCAGGACTAAACCAGGACTGAACCAGGACTGAACCAGGACTAAACCAGGACTGAACCAGGACTGAACCAGGACTAAACCAGGACTGAACCAGGACTAAAGCAGGACTGAACCAGGACTAAATCAGGACTGAACCAGGACTAAAGCAGGACTGAACCAGAACTAAACCAGGACTGAACCAGGACTAAACCAGGACTGAACCAGGACTAAAGCAGGACTGAACCAGGACTAAACCAGGACTAAAGCAGGACTAAACCAGAACTAAACCAGGACTGAACCAGGACTAAACCAGGACTGAACCAGGACTAAACCAGGACTGAACCTTGAGTAAATATTTGGAGAAAACATTGTGAAAATCTGAAGAGTTTTCCACACAGGTCGGAGGTGTTTGTGTTTATTTTTGTGGAGTGTTTTTCCCGCTCAGGACGACTCATTTGAATGTGCCGCTTCCTGTTTCCTGTTTCCTGTTTCCTGTTTCCTGAATCTGCACTTTATCAAAATATGAAACTAATAAAATCAAACTGAAGAGATTTGTGCTGCCCTGGTGCCTCATGGGAAATGTAGTAATGTCAAACTGACTCTGAGCTTTGGGTCGTGTTCTGATGTTCCTCCTCGAAAACTCCTCCTGCATCACCACACGATGACATCACGGGGTGGATCAGACCAGGACTAAACCAGGACTAAATCAGGACTAAACCAGGACTGAACCAGAACTGAACCAGGACTGAACCAGGTCTAAACCCTCACATGCTGCTTCTTCCCAAAGACGTAAATATGCTCGTGTCACTGTCCAATCAGAACCTTCCCCACCCCCAGATGCTGAGCCCGATTAAATAAAAACCATTTAATCTGTTTCCATGGAAACCTTTACTTAGAATGAATATTTACACGTAAACTCGAAGGAGAATAATTTAATTCTGATCGATTTAATTCAGAACTGATGAATCTGGTTTTAAAATGGTGTTGTTATCGGGGCCAGTGGTGCACCTGCAGAGGATCAGCTCACCCTGGAGGAGGTCCTGGGGACGGGGCTGAAGGCAACTCCGCTCCACCGACTTCAGGCCCATGGACAGAGCCACAGGTCTGGAGTCGTGGAGATAAATGCTGTTGTATCCTCAGTCACTGACTTCAGGACCACAGACAGAGCCACAGGTCTGCAGTCGTGGAGATAAATGCTGTTGTGTCTTCAGTCACTGACTTCAGGACCACGGACAGAGTCACAGGTCTGCAGTCGTGGAGATAAATGCTGTTGTGTCCTCAGTCACTGACTTCAGGACCACAGACAGAGCCACAGGTCTGGAGTCGTGCAGATAAATGCTGTTGTTGTATCCTCGGTCACTGACTTCAGGACCACAGACAGAGCCACAGGTCTGGAGTCGTGGAGATAAATGCTGTTGTGTCCTCGGTCACTGACTTCAGGACCACGGACAGAGCCACAGGTCTGGAGTCGTGCAGATAAATGCTGCTGTTGTGTCCTCGGTCACTGACTTCAGGACCACGGACAGAGCCACAGGTCTGGAGTCGTGCAGATAAATGCTGTTGTGTCCTCGGTCACTGACTTCAGGACCACAGACAGAGCCACAGGTCTGCAGTCATGGAGATAAATGCTGTTGTGTCCTCGGTCACTGACTTCAGGACCACGGACAGAACCACAGGTCTGGAGTCGTGGAGATAAATGCTGTTGTGTCCTCGGTCACTGATTTCAGGACCACGGACAGAGCCACAGGCCTGGAGTCGTGCAGATAAATGCTGCTGTTGTGTCCTCGGTCACTGACTTCAGGACCACAGACAGAGCCACAGGTCTGCAGTCGTGCAAATAAATGCTGCTGTTGTGTCCTCGATCACTGACTTCAGGACCACGGACAGAGCCACAGGTCTGGAGTCGTGGAGATAAATGCTGTTGTGTCCTCAGTCACTGACTTCAGGACCACAGACAGAGCCACAGGTCTGGAGTCGTGGAGATAAATGCTGCTGTTGTGTCCTCGGTCACTGACTTCAGGACCACGGACAGAGCCACAGGTCTGGAGTCGTGCAGATAAATGCTGTTGTGTCCTCAGTCACTGACTTCAGGACCACAGACAGAGCCACAGGTCTGGAGTCGTGGAGATAAATGCTGTTGTGTCCTCGGTCACTGACTTCAGGACCACAGACAGAGCCACAGGTCTGGAGTCGTGGAGATAAATGCTGTTGTGTCCTCGGTCACTGACTTCAGGACCACGGACAGAGCCACAGGTCTGGAGTCGTGCAGATAAATGCTGTTGTGTCCTCAGTCACTGACTTCAGGACCACAGACAGAGCCACAGGTCTGGAGTCGTGGAGATAAATGCTGTTGTGTCCTCGGTCACTGACTTCAGGACCACAGACAGAGCCACAGGTCTGGAGTCGTGGAGATAAATGCTGTTGTGTCCTCGGTCACTGACTTCAGGACCACGGACAGAGCCACAGGTCTGGAGTCGTGGAGATAAATGCTGTTGTGTCCTCAGTCACTGACTTCAGGACCACAGACAGAGCCACAGGTCTGGAGTCGTGGAGATAAATGCTGTTGTGTCCTCAGTCACTGACTTCAGGACCACAGACAGAGCCACAGGTCTGGAGTCGTGGAGATAAATGCTGTTGTGTCCTCGGTCACTGACTTCAGGACCACGGACAGAGCCACAGGTCTACAGTCGTGGAGATAAATGCTGTTGTTGTGTCCTCGAGCAAGACACCGCCTCCCTGGAGGTAAAGCTCAGCGCCCTGTCCTGTTCTGTAGGGGGCGCTGTAGAGTCTTCAGGACCACAGACAGAGCCACAGGTCTGCAGTCATGGAGATAAATGCTGCTGTTGTGTCCTCGGTCACTGACTTCAGGACCACAGACAGAGCCACAGGTCTGGAGTCGTGCAGATAAATGCTGTTGTGTCCTCAGTCACTGACTTCAGGACCACGGACAGGTCCTGGTCCCGGCCCTGGTCCCGGCCCAGGTCCGGATCAGGTCCAGGTCAGGTCCAGGTCAGGTCCGGAGGGTCTAAGCCAGACTTCTCCGCCGCGGTTTGATCCTCGGGTAAATCTGAGAAGATGAAACAGTCACAGGTTTAGCCCACAGACTAAACCAGGACTAAACCAGGACTAAACCAGGACTAAACCAGGACTAAACCAGGACTAAACCAGGACTAAACAAAATTCAGATTGGTCGGGCCCGAGTTTACAGTCTTACCCCGAGCAGGTTTCTGGGGACATATCCCTCTCGGTGCGCTCCCCGGACCCACCACCAGAGGGCGTCACTGCTCCGGCCCTGGTCCTGGTCCCGGCCCTGGTCCCGGCCCTGGTCCCAGCCCTGGTCCCGGTCTCTCCTCAGGACCGTCACACAGTCGCCCTCTCTCAGCGGCAGCTCGTCGGGTTCCTCTGCCTCAAAGTCCCAAAGAGCGAAGACCCGACCACGATTCATCCTCCCCATCTGCTCCTGCACCTCTGCAAGACCAGACCGGGTCTAAACTGGGTCTAAACCGGGTCTGAACCGGGTCTGAACCGGGTCTAAACCGGGTCTGAACCGGGTCTGAACCGGGTCTGAACCGGGTCTAAACCGGGTCTGAACCGGGTCTGAACCGGGTCTGAACCGGGTCTAAACCGGGTCTAAACCGGGTCTAAACTGGGTCTAAACCAGGTCTGAACCAGGACTAAACCAGGTCTAAACCAGGACTAAACCAGGTCTAAACCAGGTCTAAACCAGGTCTGAACCAGGTCTGAACCAGGTCTACGGCTGGACCCAGACTGGAACCGGTCTGAACCCGGTCTGGACCTGGAGTGCCGCAGGTCTCACCCTGGAGGAAGCCGGAGCAGGTCTGGACCCGGTCCAGACCCGGTCTGGGGCAGGTCTGGACCCGGTCTGGACCCGGTCTGGGGTTTTGCTCCTCACACTTTTGTGCCGCGGTCTGAGCGTCGCTCTGAGTCTGGGCGAAGACGGCGGCTCCGGACTCGACCAGGACCCGACACAGACCCGAGCTGTGACAGGAGGCAGCGCAGTGCAGCGGGGTCCTGAGGAGAGACCGGGTTAGACCGGGTTAGACCGGGTTAGACCGGGTTAGAATGGGTTAGACCGGGTTAGACCGGGTTAGACCGGGTTAGACCGGGTTAGACCAGGTTAGAATGGGTTAGACCGGGTTAGACCGGGTTATACTGGGTTATACTGGGTTAGATCGGGGTTAGACCGGGTTAGACCGGCGTTAGACCGGGTTAGACCGGGTTAGAACGGGTTAGACCAGGTTATACTGGGTTAGACCGGGTTAGAACGGGTTAGACCGGGTTAGACCGGGTTAGACCGGGTTATACTGGGTTATACTGGGTTAGACCGGCGTTAGACCGGGTTAGACCGGGGTTAGACCGGGCTAGACCGAGTTAGACCGGGTTAGACCAGGTTAGAACGGGTTAGACAGGGTTAGACCGAGTTAGACTGAGGTTAGACCGGGTTAGACCAGGTTAGAACGGGTTAGACCGGGTTAGAACGGGTTAGACCGGGTTAGACCGGGTTAGAACGGGTTAGACCGGGTTAGACCCGGGTTAGACCGGGTTAGACCGGGTTAGACAGGGTTAGACCGGGGTTAGACCGGGTTATACTGGGTTAGACCGGGTTAGACCGGGGTTAGACTGGGTTAGACCAGGTTTAGACCGGGGTTAGACCGGGGTTAGACCCAGGTTAGACCGGGTTAAACCGGGTTATACTGGGTTAGACCGGGTTAGACCGGGTTAGAATGGGTTAGACCGGGTTAGACCGGGTTAGACCGGGTTAGAACGGGTTAGACCGGGTTAGAACGGGTTAGACCGGGTTAGACCGGGGTTAGACTGGGTTAGACCGGGTTAGAACGGGTTAGACCGGGTTAGACCGGGGTTAGACCGGGTTAGACAGGGTTAGACAGGGTTAGACCGGGTTAGACCGGGTTTAGACCGGGTTTAGACCGGGATTAGACCGGAGTTAGACCGGGTTAGACTGGGGTTAGACCGGGGTTAGACCGGGTTAAACCGGGTTAGACCGGGTTAGACCAGGTTTAGACCGGGGTTAGACCGGGGTTAAACTGGGTTAGGCCGGGTTAGACCGGGTTTGAACGGGTTAGACTGGGTTAAACCTTCATTACACGCAAATTCCTGGTGTGGTCCTAGTCCAGCCCTGGCCTGGCCTAACCCGGTCTAACCCAGTTTATCCCAGGTCTAACCCAGCCTAACCCAGGTCTAACCCAGGTCTAACCCAGGTCTAACCCAGCCTAACCCTGGTCTAACCCGTTCTAACCCGGTCTAACCCGGTCTAACCCTGTCTAACCCGGTCTAACCCAGGTCTAACCCAGCCTAACCCTGGTCTAACCCGGTCTAACCCGGCCTAACCCGGTTTAACCCTGGTCTAAACCCAGTCTATCCTGGGTCTAACCCCGGTATAACCCCGGTCTAAACCTGGTCTAACCCCGGTCTAAACACGGTCTAACCTGGGTCTAACTCCGGTCTAATCCCGGTCTAAACCCGGTCTAACTCCGGTCTAACCCGGTTTAACCCGGTCTAACCCTGGTCTAACCCGGTTTAACCCGGTCTAACTCCGGTCTAATCCCGGTCTAACCCCGGTCTAACCCCGGTCTAATCCCGGTCTAAACCCGGTCTAACCCCGGTTTAACCCGGTTTAACCCGGGTCCGGCCTCACCACCCATCGCTGTCGGCCGCGTTCACGTCGACCCCAAACTGCACGAGGAAGTGGACGATGTGGGCGTGTCCGGCGCAGACGGCGTTGTGCAGCGGCGTGATGCCCTCGTCATTCGCCACGCTCGGGTCCGCCACCTGCAGGACACACGCCGCCGTTACATGAAGAGAATTTAACTCTGAAGAAAGAGAATTTAACTCTGAAGAAAGAGAAATTAACTACGAAGAAAGAGAATTTAACTCTGAAGAAAGAGAATTTAACTCTGAAGAAAGACAATTTAACTCTGAAGAAAGAGAATTTAACTCTGAAGAAAGAGAATTTAACTCTGAAGAAAGAGAATTTAACTCTGAAGAAAGAGAATTTAACTCTGAAGAAAGAGAATTTAACTCTGAAGAAAGAGAATTTAACTCTGAAGAAAGAGAATTTAACTCTGAAGAAAGAGAATTTAACTCTGAAGAAAGACAATTTAACTCTGAAGAAAGAGAATTTAACTCTGAAGAAAGAGAATTTAACTCTGAAGAAAGAGAATTTAACTCTGAAGAAAGAGAATTTAACTCTGAAGAAAGACAATTTAACTCTGAAGAAAGAGAATTTAACTCTGAAGAAAGAGAATTTAACTCTGAAGAAAGAGAATTTAACTCTGAAGAAAGAGAATTTAACTCTGAAGAAAGAGAATTTAACTCTGAAGAAAGAGAATTTAACTCTGAAGAAAGAGAATTTAACTCTGAAGAAAGAGAATTTAACTCTGAAGAAAGAGAAGTTAACTATGAAGAAAGAGAATTTAACTCTGAAGAAACAGAATTTAACTCTGAAGAAAGACAATTTAACTCTGAAGAAAGAGAATTTAACTCTGAAGAAAGACAATTTAACTCTGAAGAAAGAGAATTTAACTACGAAGAAAGAGAATTTAACTCTGAAGAAAGAGAATTTAACTCTGAAGAAAGAGGATTTAACTCTGAAGAAAGAGAAGTTAACTATGAAGAAAGACAATTTAACTCTGAAGAAAGAGAATTTAACTCTGAAGAAAGAGAAGTTAACTATGAAGAAAGACAATTTAACTCTGAAGAAAGAGAATTTAACTCTGAAGAAAGAGAATTTAACTCTGAAGAAAGAGAATTTAACTCTGAAGAAAGACAATTTAACTCTGAAGAAAGACAATTTAACTCTGAAGAAAGAGAATTTAACTACGAAGAAAGAGAATTTAACTCTGAAGAAAGAGAATTTAACTCTGAAGAAAGAGAAGTTAACTATGAAGAAAGAGAATTTAACTCTGAAGAAAGAGAATTTAACTCTGAAGAAAGAGAAGTTAACTATGAAGAAAGAGAATTTAACTCTGAAGAAAGAGAATTTAACTCTGAAGAAAGAGAATTTAACTCTGAAGAAAGAGAATTTAACTACGAAGAAAGAGAATTTAACTCTGAAGAAAGAGAATTTAACTCTGAAGAAAGAGAATTTAACTCTGAAGAAAGAGAAATTAACTCTGAAGAAAGAGAATTTAACTCTGAAGAAACAGAATTTAACTCTGAAGAAAGACAATTTAACTCTGAAGAAAGAGAATTTAACTCTGAAGAAAGACAATTTAACTCTGAAGAAAGAGAATTTAACTACGAAGAAAGAGAATTTAACTCTGAAGAAAGAGAATTTAACTCTGAAGAAAGAGGATTTAACTCTGAAGAAAGAGAAGTTAACTATGAAGAAAGAATTTAACTCTGAAGAAAGAGAATTTAACTCTGAAGAAAGAGAAGTTAACTATGAAGAAAGACAATTTAACTCTGAAGAAAGAGAATTTAACTCTGAAGAAAGAGAATTTAACTCTGAAGAAAGAGAATTTAACTCTGAAGAAAGACAATTTAACTCTGAAGAAAGACAATTTAACTCTGAAGAAAGAGAATTTAACTACGAAGAAAGAGAATTTAACTCTGAAGAAAGAGAATTTAACTCTGAAGAAAGAGAAGTTAACTATGAAGAAAGAGAATTTAACTCTGAAGAAAGAGAATTTAACTCTGAAGAAAGAGAAGTTAACTATGAAGAAAGAGAATTTAACTCTGAAGAAAGAGAATTTAACTCTGAAGAAAGAGAATTTAACTACAAAGAAACAGAATTTAACTCTGAAGAAAGACAATTTAAGTCTGAAGAAAGAGAATTTAACTCTGAAGAAAGAGAATTTAACTCTGAAGAAAGAGAATTTAACTCTGAAGAAAGAGAATTTAACTATGAAGAAAGAGAATTTAACTCTGAAGAAAGAGAATTTAACTCTGAAGAAAGAGAATTTAACTCTGAAGAAAGAGAAGTTAACTATGAAGAAAGACAATTTAACTCTGAAGAAAGAGAATTTAACTCTGAAGAAAGAGAATTTAACTCTGAAGAAAGAGAATTTAACTCTGAAGAAAGACAATTTAACTCTGAAGAAAGAGAATTTAACTCTGAAGAAAGAGAAGTTAACTACGAAGAAAGAGAATTTAACTCTGAAGAAAGAGAATTTAACTCTGAAGAAAGAGAATTTAACTCTGAGGAAAGACAATTTAACTCTGAAGAAAGAGCGGACCGGACTGGACCGGGACTGGACCGGACTGGACCGGGCCTGGACCGGACTGGACCGGGACTGGACCGGACTGGACCGGGACTGGACCGGACTGGACTGGACTGGGCCTGGACCAGACTGGACCGGGACTGGACCGGGACTGGACCGGACTGGACTGGACCGGGACTGGACCGGACTGGACTGGACCGGGACTGGACCGGACTGGACTGGGACTGACCTCGTAGATGAGTCTCTGGACCAGGTGGAACTCTCCCTCCAGAGCCGCGTCCAGCAGCAGAGAGTCCGGGCTGAACCGGACTTGGAGACCTCGCCCGGTCCGACCTGAACCAGGAGCCCGAAGGATGGACCTCAGGACCTGAGACCCAAGAGACCGGACTAAGACAGGGACTAAACCAGGACTAAACCAGGACTAAGAGAGGGACTAAACCAGGACTAAACCAGGACTAAACCAGGACTAAGACAGGACTAAACCAGGACTAAGACAGGACTGAACCAGGACTAAACCAGGACTAAGACAGGGACTAAACCAGGACTAAACCAGGACTAAGACAGGAACTAAACCAGGACTAAACCAGGACTGAAACAGGTCTAAGACAGGGACTAAACCAGGACTAAGACAGGACTAAACCAGGACTAAACCAGGACTTACCTGTGGCGACAGTTGCCGTGGTGACTGCAGACCGGTCTCACCAGGAGGGGGCGGGGCCTGCAGGTGTCTGGGGGCGGAGTCACCGATGGGGATTCGCGGAAGCAGAGGAGGCGGAGTCAAGACCTCCCCGGAACTCTGGGGCAACAGAGAGGTCAGGGGGAGGGCATCTGACACACAGGGAGGGCATCTGACTCACGGGGAGGGCCTCTGACACACAGGGGGAGGGCATCTGACACACGGGGAGGGCATCTGACACACAGGGGGAGGGCATCTGACACACAGGGGGAGGGCATCTGACACACAGGGGGAGGGCATCTGACACACGGGGAGGGCATCTGACACAGGGGGAGGGCATCTTTTTTGGTTGCTTAACCAGAGACTTAATCAGAACCAAGGATTAAATCAGAGTCTAAACCAGGTCTCAACCAGGACTTAACCAGGACTAAACCAGGGACTAAACCAGGGACTAAACCAGGACTAAACCAGGACTAAACTAGGACTAGACCAGGACTAGAGCAGGACTAAACCAGGACTAGAGCAGGACTAAACCAGCTCTGAACCAGGACTACTAAACCTTACTTCTGATTCAAAATACTCTTTTTCCGTTGCTGCCTTCTCCACAAACGCTCTTCCAGACTCTGTGGGGCTCCTGTGGGCGGGGCTCCTGTGGGCGGAGCTCCTGTGGGCGGGGCTCCCGGGGGAAGGGCTCCTGTGGGCGGGGCTCCCGGGGGAGGGGCTCCCGGGGGAGGGGCTCCTGTGGGCGGGGCTCCTGTGGGCGGGGCCGTCGGGCTCGCACAGGGATGAGCGTTTCTTCAGGGGGCGTGGCGTGTGCAGAAGCCCCGCCCTCAGCCCGCCCGGCAGGAAGGGGAGGAGCTTCGTGGGGCTCAGGGGGCGGGGCTGACACACCTCCTCCCCTGTTGCCGTGGAGACGGGCTCGGCGTCACCGCGGGAACAGAACTCGCTGAGCTCTGGAGAGAAAACAACTAATGTGACATATAAATAAATGAATAAATGAATAAATGAATAAATAAATGAATAAATGAATAAATAAATACATTAATAAATTAATAAATTAATAAACTTGAATTATTTTTATTCTGAATTTTTGTTGCTGAAATTTTAAATATACTTTTTCAATATTTTTAAAATTCAAAATAAAAATGTCATGTTAAATATTCAGCACAAATATTTTCAAGCTCTCAAATTCAAGTGAAAATTCGCAGTGTAAACTGTAATATATTTATATGTGTCATTAAAATGCTTTAAGTTCATTTCACAAATGGAATCGTACCTTGTTGATGTTTCTCCCTCCTGCCTTTATATTTGGATGTGGATATTTATAAATCAGTGTATATTTATATTATTATATATATATTATATTTATATTAGTGCTGTCACTAGATTCAAAGATTTAATCGCAGTTAATCTCATGAATGTCAGAGGCAACTCGCGATTAATCACAAATTAATCGCACATTTTTGTCCCTTGAAAAATCATTTTAATCCTCTTCCCCACATAGAAAAGTGGACAGGCTTTGTGCAAATGTTTTTTTTTTCATTGCAGCTGTTTGTCGCTTAATAAATCTATTATTAAATGTGTTATAGATCCACTACAGAACTATAATAAATCTATTATTAAATGTGTTATAGATCCACTATAGAACTATAATAAATCTATTATTAAATGTGTTATAGATCCACTATAGAACTATAATAAATCTATTATTAAATGTGTTATAGATCCACTATAGAACTATAATAAATCTATTATTAAAAGTGTTATAGATCCACTACAGAACTATAATAAATCTATTATTAAATGTGTTATAGATCCACTATAGAACTATAATAAATCTATTATTAAATGTGTTATAGATCCACTACAGAACTATAATAAATCTATTATTAAATGTGTTATAGATCCACTACAGAACTATAATAAATCTATTATTAAATGTGTTATAGATCCACTACAGAACTATAATAAATCTATAATAACATGTGCAGCAGCGATACTTTAGAGGAGAAAATAAGTCCAGCGACAGATAGATATAATCGAAGGTCAGCGCGGATTCGCCGTGTGTTTTGGAGCGATTTTATTTAGAGTTTTCCTCGTATGAATAACATCAGCACACACAGGACTTCTCTGTTTCATACAAATTTTTTTGCTTCCTGTTTACAGTCGGATCCTGAAGTTTTTCTAACGTTTCAGCCGTCCAGCTTATGAAAAAAAATTGTTAAACTTCCAACTTCCGCTCAATGATTTTCTACGGCAAAATCCCTGTGGAAAAGTGTGTCATATTTTTGAGCAGCTTCATAAATCTGCCCCAACACCAAATCTTCATCCAACAAGGAACAAAGAACAGATTCTGTCCAAGAAGAATTTATCCACAACGATCGAGGGAAGAAAGACGAAAACTTAAAGGAAACAACGACGAGCATCAGTGAAACGACTGAGCAGCACCAACGTTCTGGTCATAAATAAATCATAAATAACCTGTTCACTCAGACTGATTCTAGAAGTAAAATGAAAAATCTATTTTGTGACGTCGATATTAGCGCAGACTGAGAGATTTGTGCAGATTAAGACATTTAATCTGTGAACATCTGTAGCATTTAAACTGCACAAATCTCTGTCTGTGCTGATATCGACGTCACCAAATAGACTTTTAATTTTGATTCTAGAATTGTGGCCACTTCCTGCCGTTGTGATAATAACCTACTGTTTTGTGTTAACTCCTTAACCCTCCAAGACCCACGACATCGTACACGACTCCGAGGAACATGTTTCTATAACCGCAGAACTTTGTAAGTGTAAAAGACAGAAACGTCCTTTTCCCCTCTGAAAGTGCAGACATAGAGGTTTCCGTACATTTCTGTGGCTTTATCCTACGTCACACTCACGCTGTGTGATGACGGGAGCAAAACGAGTGTCCAACAGGAACTTTGTTTTCCCCAAACTCATGCGCTCCGTCCATTTTGATCGAGCCAAACTTTGCCAAAGAGTGAAGTGAGTCAAGATGGTCGACTCCTCTGACTGTGTGTGTTTAGAACGAGGGAAAAAGTCGCTCTAAGTGGAGTTAATTCTCACACACATGGAAAATGACACATCTTGGTGTGTGTAATTGTGCATCTCTTTCTATTTTTATTTAAAGGTTTATTTCAGTCCAAATGAACAAATCCAAATGTAATTTCCACCCTGGAAATGCAGAAGTGCTGTGGCTCTGGCCGTGGTCCTGACAGGAGCTGTTTCCAGGACTGGACCAGGAAAGTCATGGAGCCACTGCACTTTTTTTGTTTTTAGGGCAATAAGGAGATTTTTAATTTACTTACAGACTTGAGATTTTGCATTTTTGTAGCTCAGGCCCTAAATTAAGCATTTTTATGTCCAAAAAGTTGTTTCTACATGTTTGCTGTGTTTTGTATAAAAGAGTGAATTTTATTTTCTATAGTTTTTTTTTCATCTCTATTTCTGGTCCTGGAGCTTTTCTCACAGCCTCATGACACAACTCCAGCAGCAGATGTGAAATAACAGGTTGGACTGAACAAAAGGAGGCAGAACACTTCATTAGGGGTAAAAGGGGCAGTTTGAAAAGCAAAATGAAGAAAAAACTCCAGGGGAGGAGAAATGTACTAACACTGGCCTCAGGTCTTCAGGGGTTAATAATGCGGTGTTTTTGACAGCACTAATTTATATATTCCATTTTTGATTCATATAAATCTTTTTGAGACAATTCTAGCTCCATAGGTTCTGGAGGTAAAAGTGTTTCTGGAGTGAAATAATAATGAAAATAAAGACGAGCTGAAGATCACCTCTGGGTCCGCTCGTCTGTGCCGGGGGCGTGGCCTGGCGGGCGGCATCGGGGGGCGGAGGTCGTGCGGCGGCGTCGGGGGTCGGAGGTCGTGCGGCGGCGTCGGGGGTCGGCGGTCGGTGTTTGGGCGGAGGCGGAGGAGCGGCGGTCATGTCAGAGCCTCGCTGAGAACGCACAAAAACGAGGACAGAGACGCTGTGAGATCAGTGATAAAATAATAATAAGAGTCAAATCAAAACAGTAGAAGAATTCAAATATTTGGGAGTTGTTCTGGGTCCAATTTTTAGTTTTAAAAACATGTTAAAAAAGGTTTAAAATATAGTCTGTCTGTGTTCAGAAATATCCGAAACAAACTGACCCATGAGGCTGCAAAAGTGAACCTTGATGCAATGATTATGTCACATGTTCATTATTGTAGATCCGACAACAAAACCTCTAAATTCTTTATATAATCACGCTGTTAAAGTACTGGACAAAAGCCACTGCGATATCCTCATTGTCCAATATTCGCACAGCACAACATGCTAAATTTGGACCATTTAATTACCTAATCAAATGTGCGATTAATCTTTAAAATCCTGAAGAATGCAGCGCCTCCTCCACTGAAAAAAATGTTGCAGCTGAAAAACTTTTCATTTAATGTCAAGAAATTACGATTGGAAAATCAGCAGTGTCAATCAATTTTATTTATTCGGCGCCTTTCTGGACACTCAAGGCGCCTAAAACCAACAAACAAATTAAAACGATTAAAACACAGTTAAAGTGGGACAGGATTTAATGAATTGATTGTATTCAGTCTTATATTTTATTAGTATTTAGTCCTTGGGACTGTTGAAGGGCCTATTAGTATCACAGTGATGCTCATAGGGGGCGGGAACTAAAGTGACGTGACTCGCCTGTAGTGACCAGGGACCCTCGCCATGACGTAGCTGCACCAGAGGTTTCTGAAAATGTAGTTTGTCGGCCAAAAAAATGTGAAACGTTGTTCTCGTATCAGAATATTCTTGTTCTTCTTCTTGTTCTTGTTCTTGTTCTTCTTCTTCTTCTTTATTTATTTTTTTCTCCTAACGCACTCACCCATTTTTCACCCACTGAACAATGACAAAAAGTCATGAAATTTGGCCACATGTTAAAGACTCCGCTTCTCTAACTTTTGGCTATTTCCATTTTCAATAAATAAATAAAATGTCTCGTCAGCGCCCCCTAACGAGATAAAAATACATTGGGGAATACGAAAGGCACCGAAAAAATCTGCACGTAGAATCATGAAATTTAACACAGAAGTCGATCATAACAAAACAAGTAAAAAATATTATTATGGCCACGCCCCCTGACACACCAGGAGGCGGCCATCTTGGATTAAAGTGAAGCTCAAACGCACTCCTCCGAACGGCCTCAGATTTGGTCACATGATCTCCAGGGGCCAAACGTCCAAAAATATCCACATCCCAAATCTGACGTCTCTGAGCAGTGAAGCAGCAAATAATGAACACGTTTGGATATTTACAAACTGCTCCTATTTGCTCAAACAAACTCTCATTTCAATGAGATTTGACACAGTTCTTAAACTCTCTGCCCTAAACCCACTGAATGTGGAAAAATTTTATTTGGTGCATTAGCGCCCCCTACAGATTGAAATAAATCGTGACCCCCCCCCCCCAAACATGTTCAAAAACTCACCAAACTTTGCCAAAAGTTCAGAAATGATGAGACATTCGAGAAAATATAGGTTTCATCAAAAAATGGAGATAATTCACCACCTCGAATATTAGGCTCCGCCCACTCCTATGGGAGCCGTCCCAGCTCAACTTTGTCGTAGAGCCACGGAATTCGGTACAGACATTCGTCACGGGAAGACAAACCAAAAATATTATTATGGCCACACCCCCTGACAAAGCAGAAGGCGGCCATCTTGGATTGAAATCTTCAAAATGCAGAGTTCGCATTTTGGCTCATGTTGCGTTTGAACGAACTCCTCTGAAGGCGATTCACCCACAGGACTGAAAATCACCTACATCATCTAGAGAAGAGCTGAAAATCACCGTACATCATCTAGAGAAGAGCTGAAAATCACCTACATCATCTAGAGAAGAGCTGAAAATCACTTACATCATCTAGAAAAGAGCTGAAAATCAACTACATCATCTAGAGAAGAGCTGAAAATCACCTACATCATCTAGAGAAGAGCTGAAAATCACCTACATCATCTAGAGAAGAGCTGAAAATCACCTACATCATCTAGAGAAGAGCTGAAAATCACCTACATCATCTAGAGAAGAGCTGAAAATCACCTACATCATCAAGAACTGAAAATCACTTACATCATATAGAGAAGAGCTGAAAATCATGTACATCATCTAGAGAAGAGCTGAAAATCACCTACATCATCTAGAGAAGAGCTGAAAATCACTGTACATCATCTAGAGAAGAGCTGAAAATCACTTACATCATCTAGAGAAGAGCTGAAAATCACTGTACATCATCTAGAGAAGAGCTGAAAATCACTTACATCATCTAGAGAAGAGCTGAAAATCACCTACATCATCTAGAGAAGAGCTGAAAATTACCTACATCATCTAGAGAAGAGCTGAAAATCACCTACATCATCTAGAGAAGAGCTGAAAATCACCTACATCATCTAGAGAAGAGCTGAAAATCACCTACATCATCTAGAGAAGAGCTGAAAATCACCTACATCATCTAGAGAAGAGCTGAAAATCACCTACATCATCTAGAAAAGAGCTGAAAATCACCTACATCATCAAGAACTGAAAATCACTTACATCATCTAGAGAAGAGCTGAAAATCACCTACATCATCTAGAGAAGAGCTGAAAATCACCTACATCATCAAGAACTGAAAATCACCTACATCATTTACAGAAGAGCTGAAAATCACCTACATCATCAAGAGCTGAAAATCACCTACATCATCTAGAGAAGAGCTGAAAATCACCTACATCATCAAGAACTGAAAATCACCTACATCATTTACAGAAGAGCTGAAAATCACCTACATCATCAAGAGCTGAAAATCACCTACATCATATAGAGAAGAGCTGAAAATCACCTACATCATCTAGAGAAGAGCTGAAAATCACCTACATCATCTAGAGAAGAGCTGGAAATCACCTACATCATTTACAGAAGAGCTGAAAATCACCTACATCATCTAGAGAAGAGCTGGAAATCACCTACATCATCTACAGAAGAGCTGAAAATCACCTACATCATCAAGAGCTGAAAATCACCTACATCATATAGAGAAGAGCTGAAAATCACCTACATCATCTAGAGAAGAGCTGAAAATCACCTACATCATCTAGAGAAGAGCTGAAAATCACCTACATCATCTAGAGAAGAGCTGAAAATCACCTACATCATCTACAGAAGAGCTGAAAATCACCTACATCATCTAGAGAAGAGCTGAAAATCACCTACATCATCTAGAGAAGAGCTGAAAATCACCTACATCATCTACAGAAGAGCTGAAAATCACCTACATCATCTAGAGAAGAGCTGAAAATCACCTACATCATCTAGAAAAGAGCTGAAAATCACCTACATCATCAAGAACTGAAAATCACTTACATCATCTAGAGAAGAGCTGAAAATCACCTACATCATCTAGAGAAGAGCTGAAAATCACCTACATCATCAAGAACTGAAAATCACCTACATCATTTACAGAAGAGCTGAAAATCACCTACATCATCAAGAGCTGAAAATCACCTACATCATCTAGAGAAGAGCTGAAAATCACCTACATCATCAAGAACTGAAAATCACCTACATCATTTACAGAAGAGCTGAAAATCACCTACATCATCAAGAGCTGAAAATCACCTACATCATTTACAGAAGAGCTGAAAATCACCTACATCATCAAGAGCTGAAAATCAACTACATCATATATAGAAAGAGCTGAAAATCACCTACATCATCTAGAGAAGAGCTGAAAATCACCTACATCATCTAGAGAAGAGCTGAAAATCACCTACATCATCTACAGAAGAGCTGAAAATCACCTACATCATCTAGAGAAGAGCTGAAAATCACCTACATCATCTAGAGAAGAGCTGAAAATCACCTACATCATCTAGAGAAGAGCTGAAAATCACCTACATCATCTAGAGAAGAGCTGAAAATCACCTACATCATCTAGAGAAGAGCTGAAAATCACCTACATCATCTAGAGAAGAGCTGAAAATCACCTACATCATATAGAGAAGAGCTGAAAATCACCTACATCATTTACAGAAGAGCTGAAAATCACCTACATCATCTAGAGAAGAGCTGGAAATCACCTACATCATCTACAGAAGAGCTGAAAATCACCTACATCATCAAGAGCTGAAAATCACCTACATCATATAGAGAAGAGCTGAAAATCACCTACATCATCTAGAGAAGAGCTGAAAATCACCTACATCATCTAGAGAAGAGCTGAAAATCACCTACATCATCTAGAGAAGAGCTGAAAATCACCTACATCATCTAGAGAAGAGCTGAAAATCACCTACATCATCTAGAGAAGAGCTGAAAATCACCTACATCATCTAGAGAAGAGCTGAAAATCACCTACATCATCTAGAGAAGAGCTGAAAATCACCTACATCATCTAGAGAAGAGCTGAAAATCACCTACATCATCTAGAGAAGAGCTGAAAATCACCTACATCATCTAGAGAAGAGCTGAAAATCACCTACATCATCTAGAGAAGTGCGGCTGCAAACGTTACCTAAAATGTTTTTTAAAACTGTCACGTTTACGTGCGGCGCAGCCACAAAGTTCAATCTATAAATTTAGACAATATTCAGTGTGCAGATTTGCTCCCGTTGGCTCAGACTTAGTCCGATCGAGCTGAAATTTGAGTCACTGATGCTGATCTCGGCCTGAATATAAAACACTATAAAGCAGATGGAAAATTACAACATTATTGGATTTGTACCAAATTTGGGAATTAAATTCTATGCATGACTTCACTGTTGGCCACCAGGGGCACAAAGACTCCTCAAAAATGATTTAAAGGTGCACTATGTAATTTTTCTGATGGAGGATGTGTTGGTCTGGGAAATTTGAATCACTAATACGTGATCTTGGCCTGAATATAACACACTGTAAAGCAGATGAAAAGTGTGGGTGGGGTTTACGGTTATTAGGGTTAGTGTGGGGCCTGATCCTCTCTGCAGGTGGATCACTGACTTCCTGACGGACAGGAAGCAGCACGTGAGGCTGGGGAAGAATGTCTCGGACTCCCGGACCATCAGCACCGGCTCTCCCCAAGGCTGTGTTCTTTCTCCTCTGCTCTTCTCCCTGTACACCAACTGCTGCACCTCCTCCCATCAGTCTGTCAAGCTCATCAAGTTTGCAGACTCTTCAGGACCTGTTCACTTCCAGGACTCGGACACGTGCAGGTCGAATTGCAGCTGACCCTTCTCACCCTGGACATGGACTTTTTGACCTACTCCCCTCAGGCAGGAGGCTACGGTCCATTCGGACCAGAACCTCTCGCCACAAAAACAGTTTCTTTCCCTCTGCTGTTGGACTCATAAATAATAACACTAGGACTGGTCCCACCCCCCACTCTGCTTCTGTCACATGACCCTGTGTTCTCGCACCTGCCTGTTTTGCACTGATCACTGATACTCTTATACTCTATATTATTATACTCCTGTAAATTTGTAAATTTTGTTATATTATAGCTTTTTTTCTACTTTATTTTATTCTATTATTTGTTGCATGTCAGTGTTTGTCTACATCCTGCTCCAAGTACTGCAGCAATTTCCTAATGTTGTGAACCTGTTCACTCATATGGCAATAAAAACATTCTGATTCTGATTCTGATTCTGATTCTGATTCTGATCGTTTGCAGGGTGCAGGGTAGGAGCACGCGAAGGCCGATCATCGCCGCTTGCGGCTGTATTTTAAAGTTAAACTCCGGTACGTTTGAAGCTAAAGTCTGTTGTTAGAGGAGGTGGAATTCTGTCAAAAGCCAAAAAAACGGCACAGATCAGTGTTTCCTTGGCGGAGATCTCACTGTGGCAGTGAGTCTGTCAAGGACCTGGTTTAGTCCTGGATTAGACCTGGTTTAGTCCTGGACTAGACCTGGTTTAGTCCTGGATTAGACCTGGTTTAGTCCTGGATTAGACCTGGTTTAGTCCTGGACTAGACCTAGTTTAGTCCTGGATTAGACCTGGTTTAGTCCTGGATTAGACCTGGTTTAGTCCTGGATTAGACCTGGTTTAGTCCTGGACTAGACCTGGTTTAGTCCTGGATTAGACCTGGTTTAGTCCTGGATTAGACCTGGTTTAGTACTGGACTAGACCTGGTTTAGTCCTGGATTAGACCTGGTTTAGTCCTGGACTAGACCTGGTTTAGTCCTGGATTAGACCTGGTTTAGTCCTGGATTAGACCTGGTTTAGTCCTGGACTAGACCTGGTTTAGTCCTGGATTAGACCTGGTTTAGTCCTGGACTAGACCTGGTTTAGTCCTGGATTAGACCTGGTTTAGTACTGGATTAGACCTGGTTTAGTACTGGATTAGACCTGGTTTAGTACTGGATTAGACCTGGTTTAGTCTTCTGCTTATTTCATCACAGTTTAGGTCTTTTTCTGACACTTTAAACCTTCATATGGTGCTTGCTCCTCCACAGATCTGACGTGTAAGTGGCCTGGGTGCACAGCTCAGTTTCCCTCATGGTAAATTTAATGCCCCACTGTGGAATATCCCTTCAGGGTCTCCGGGTTAATCCTGTCGCGTTACCTGGAGATCTGTGACGTGATTGGTCCGCAGAGGCACAGGGGGCGGGGCTTCATCCCGAGTCGGCTGCCTGTGATTGGCCCGTGCAGGCAGCGGGGGCGGGGCTTCATCCCAAGTCGGCTGCCTGTGATTGGCCCGTGCAGGCAGCGGGGGCGGGGCTTCACTGGCTGCAGGACACGGAGCTTTGATTAGACCACAGAGAAACATAATAATAAAGACATAATATGGAGCCATAGACAGGAGCCGGCCCTGAGCCAGGGGCCCCGGACCCCAGACTCCCGGAGCCCAGACTCCCGGACCCCCAGACTCCCGGACCCCAGACTCCCGGAGCCCAGACTCCCGGACCCCAGACTCCCGGACCCCAGACTCCCGGACCCCAGACTCCCGGAGCCCGGAGCGCCCCCACAGGCCCCACAAGGGACACAGTGGAATCTCCAGGTCCACAAAGCTCATGTGGACTGAGCTAACTCCCATGAACCTCGAGCACCGATGGACCCGACCAGGACCAGAACCACACTGGGTCTAAACCAGGACTAAACCAGGACCAGAACCACACTGGGTCTAAACCAGGACTAAACCATGACCAGAACCACACTGGGTCTAAACCAGGACTAAACCAGGACCAGAAACACACTGCTCCTCCTGGATCCGAGGTTGGACTCTGGGCCGGACTCTCCAGGCCCCTGGCACAGACCAAGGAGGCTGAGGAGTGTGATTCCCCTGGAGAACACAGCCTCCAGAGGGACCCCCACCCCGGGCCCCAGAGGCTCTGTCCCCGACCCCTGACCCCTGTGACCCCTGACCCCTGTGACCCCTGTGACCCCTGTGACCCCTGACCCCCAGAGGCTCTGTCCTCGACCCCTGAGCTTTAACCACCTCAGGGACTTCAGCGATGGACGAGTCTGAGTCCCCAGACTCCGCCTCCTCCTGAACCAGAATCTGCTCAGGTTCAGATCAGGGAGGCCGTTCCTCCGACCGCCTCCAGGTGTCACTGTCGCCCACGACACCACAGAGACCTGCCCCTGAGGGGACGACCCTCTCCTTCCCCGGGGTGAGAGACCTGCCCCTGAAGGGACGACCCTCTCCTTCCCCGGGGTGAGAGACCTGCCCCTGAAGGGACGACCCTCTCCTTCCCCGGGGTGAGAGACCTGCCCCTGAGGGGACGACCCTCTCCTTCCCCGGGGTGAGAGACCTGCCCCTGAAGGGACGACCCTCTCCTTCCCCGGGGTGAGAGACCTGCCCCTGAAGGGACGACCCTCTCCTTCTTCCCCGGGGTGAGTGACCTGCCCCTGAAGGGGCGACCCTCTCCTTCTTCCCCGGGGTGAGAGACCTGCCCCTGAAGGGGCGACCCTCTCCTTCTTCCCCGGGGTGAGAGACCTGCCCCTGAAGGGGCGACCCTCTCCTTCTTCCCCGGGGTGAGAGACCTGCCCCTGAAGGGGCGACCCTCTCCTTCTTCCCCGGGGTGTGAGACCTGCCCCTGAAGGGACGACCCTCTCCTTCCCCGGGGTGAGAGACCTGCCCCTGAAGGGACGACCCTCTCCTTCCCCGGGGTGAGAGACCTGCCCCTGAAGGGACGACCCTCTCCTTCCCCGGGGTGAGAGACCTGCCCCTGAGGGGACGACCCTCTCCTTCCCCGGGGTGAGAGACCTGCCCCTGAAGGGACGACCCTCTCCTTCCCCGGGGTGAGAGACCTGCCCCTGAAGGGACGACCCTCTCCTTCTTCCCCGGGGTGAGTGACCTGCCCCTGAAGGGGCGACCCTCTCCTTCTTCCACGGGGTGAGAGACCTGCCCCTGAAGGGACGACCCTCTCCTTCTTCCCCGGGGTGAGAGACCTGCCCCTGAAGGGGCGACCCTCTCCTTCTTCCCCGGGGTGAGAGACCTGCCCCTGAAGGGGCGACCCTCTCCTTCTTCCCCGGGGTGAGAGACCTGCCCCTGAAGGGGCGACCCTCTCCTTCTTCCCCGGGGTGAGAGACCTGCCCCTGAAGGGGCGACCCTCTCCTTCTTCCCCGGGGTGAGAGACCTGCCCCTGAAGGGACGACCCTCTCCTTCTTCCACGGGGTGAGAGACCTGCCCCTGAGGGGACGACCCTCTCCTTCTTCCCCGAGGTGAGAGACCTGCCCCTGAAGGGACGACCCTCTCCTTCTTCCACGGGGTGAGAGACCTGCCCCTGAGGGGACGACCCTCTCCTTCTTCCACGGGGTGAGAGACCTGCCCCTGAGGGGACGACCCTCTCCTTCTTCCCTGGGGGAACCTCCAGCAGCAGCGGCTGAGCTGTGGCCATGAGCCACACCAGCTCCAGGCCACAGAAATGGTGAGTCCAGCTGTGAGGAGGTGAGGCCGACTGGACCTGACGGTAACGCTCGGGGCCCCGCCCTCCTCTGCCGCCCTGATCCCTCTGCACCGGCCCCGCGGATCCTCCTGCGGGCGGTGGGTCCACAGGAGGACGGGCCCCGTGGATCCTCCTGCGGGCGGTGGGTCCACAGGAGGACGGGCCCCGTGGATCCTCCTGCGGGCGGTGGGTCCACAGGAGGACGGGCCCCGTGGATCCTCCTGTGGGCGGTGGGTCCACAGGAGGACGGGCCCCGTGGATCCTCCTGCGGGCGCTGGGTCCACAGGAGGACGGGCCCCGTGGATCCTCCTGCGGGCGGTGGGTCCACAGGAGGACGGGCCCCGTGGGGAAAGGCCTGGAGCACTTCCTGTTTGGAACACGGCGGCTAAAGTCTGAGCTGTGTCCACTCGTATGGACGGCCTGTGGTTAGACCGGACCATGGACTAAACCAGGACTTTACCTGGACCGGGTTGGGCCGGTCTCGGGGAAGGCCTGAGTCCGGACTCTGGGGCCTGGAGGTCGGGTCCCGCTGCAGCCGCACGGCACCCAGAAGAGACCGGAACTCCCTGGGACCAAACGCAAGATTAAAGCAGAACTAAACCAGGACTAAACCAGGACTAAACCAGGACTAAACCAGGACTAAACCAGAACTAAACCAGAACTAAACCAGGACTAAACCAGAACTAAACCAGGACTAAACCAGGACTAAACCAGGACTAAACCAGGACTAAACCAGGACTAAACCAGGACTAAACCAGAACTAAACCAGAACTAAACCAGGACTAAACCAGAACTAAACCAGGACTATACCAGGACTAAACCAGGACTAAACCAGGACTAAACCAGGTCTAAACCAGGTCTAAACCAGGTCTAAACCAGGACTAAACCCAGACTAAACCAGGTCTAAACCAGGTCTAAACCAGGTCTAAACCAGGACTAAACCCAGACTAAACCAGGTCTAAATCAGACCTGTAGCTGTCGTTGGAGGCGGGCCTTGAGCTGTCCGTCCAATCGCGTCCTCCGGACCGACTGCAGCTGATTGGTCAGTCTCTGCACCGTCGCCGCGGCAACCACCAGCTCCATCTGCTTCACCCGGAACAGATCTGTGATCCGGCGCACCTCCTCTGCAAAAGACCCCCAAGACCGGGTTTAGTCCAGGTTTAGAACAGGTTTAGTCCAGGTTTAGTCCAGGTTTAGTCCAGGTTTAGTCCAGGTTTAGTCCAGGTTTAGTCCAAGGTTATACCAGGTTTAGACCAGGTTTAGACCAGGTTTAGACCCGGTTTAGTCCAGGTTTAGTCCAAGGTTATACCAGGTTTAGACCAGGTTTAGACCAGGTTTAGACCCGGTTTAGTCCAGGTTTAGACCAGGTTTAGTCCATCTTTAGTCCAAGGTTAGACCAGGGTTTAAACCTGGAGTCCAGACCAGACTTTAGGTCTTCAGGGTCTCTGGGTTAAACCAAGACCAGGATCCAGCTAAGGACTAAACCAGGACTATAACAGGACTAAACCAGGACTATAACAGGACTAAACCAGGACTAAACCAGGACTATAACAGGACTAAACCAGGACTAAACCAGGACTGGATGAGATCTGAACCAGGTCTGGACCAGTTTGTATTTTCTGTGTTTAAAAACTTCTTGTTGAAGCCGAAGATTAAAGAATGATTCAAAGTGATTTGTTTACATCTCTGACCCAATATTTATCCACCGACAGCTGGAGCGGGACTAAACCAGGACTAAACCAGGTCTAAACCAGGACTAAACCAGGACTAAACCAGGACTAAACCAGGTCTAAACCAGGTCTAAACCAGGACTAAACCAGGTCTAAACCAGGTCTAAACCAGGACTAAACCAGGTCTAAACCAGGTCTAAACCAGGTCTAAACCAGGTCTAAACCAGGGCTGAATCCGGTCTGCATCAGGTCCAGATGGAGCGATGTTTATGGAGCAGAGGGATTAAAATGAGATAAATCTACATGAACCTGCAGCTGTTTACGAGAACTAAACCAGGACTATAACAGGACTAAACCAGGACTATAACAGGACTAAACCAGGACTATAACAGGACTAAACCAGGACTAAACCAGGACTATAACAGGACTAAACCAGGACTAAACCAGGACTATAACAGGACTAAACCAGGACTATAACAGGACTAAACCAGGACTATAACAGGACTAAACCAGGACTATAACAGGACTAAACCAGGACTATAACAGGACTAAACCAGGACTATAACAGGACTAAACCAGGACTATAACAGGACTAAACCAGGACTATAACAGGACTATAACAGGACTAAACCAGGACTATAACAGGACTATAACAGGACTAAACCAGGACTATAACAGGACTATAACAGGACTAAACCAGGACTATAACAGGACTAAACCAGGACTAAACCAGGACTATAACAGGACTAAACCAGGACTATAACAGGACTAAACCAGGACTAAACCAGGACTATAACAGGACTAAACCAGGACTAAACCAGGACTATAACAGGACTAAACCAGGACTATAACAGGACTAAACCAGGACTATAACAGGACTATAACAGGACTAAACCAGGACTATAACAGGACTATAACAGGACTAAACCAGGACTAAACCAGGACTATAACAGGACTAAACCAGGACTATAACAGGACTAAACCAGGACTATAACAGGACTATAACAGGACTAAACCGGGGACTGCAAAGGTCAGAATGTTCCGCAGACCTGCTTTAGCGTCTCCGGGGCCCCTGAAGTCCCCCGGGGCCCTCATGGCTCGGATCGTCTGGAGTTTCATTTCGTAGATTTGGGATTTTTCTCTGACTTTTTGGACCGTCTCCTGTTCACGCCTCAGACGCTGCTCCTGAGGAAAGAACTAAACCAGGTCTAAACCAGGTCTGAACCAGGTCTGAACCAGGTCTGAACCAGGTCTGAACCAGGTCTGAACCAGGTCTGAACCAGGTCTAAACCAGGTCTGAACCAGGTCTGAACCAGGTCTAAACTAGATCTAAACCAGGTCTGAACCAGGTCTAAACCAGGTCTGAACCAGGTCTGAACCAGGTCTAAACCAGGTCTGAACCAGGTCTGAACCAGGTCTGAACCAGGTCTAAACCAGGTCTAAACCAGGTCTAAACCAGGTCTAAACCAGGCCTAAACCAGGTCCAAACCAGGTCTAAACCAGGTC